>DWQW01002524.1:0-26472 GCA_018249695.1 Heliconius erato demophoon | reverse complement strand
GGCTTTTACTCAATTTCACCCATTTTGTAGCGATTAGATCATTATCTTGTAAGTAAGTAGGTCAACAATGCTTACTGTTTGAAAACGCGATTGGGAACATCTTTGGGAAGTAGAGCTATTCACACAAAGTGACTTCTTTCATGATTTGGCTTTAAAAGTTTCAGCAAGTCCCATTTAAATAAAATTTGATTTTTTGCAATTTTTTAAAATTTATGAACACACATTTTTATTTAAATAAAAATAGTTTTTATCTGTGGCTTTGCTTCCATGGTGAAGTAGAATTATATAGCGAACGTCAATTCTCGAAAATATGAGGATATGTTTTTTAAATTTCTAAAAATCTTGTGAAAAAAAAATTAGTCATAGTTCTTAGAATTACTTTGTATGACTTCCTTCGTGTAAACAGGAAAATGTGGATTGGTAAACAGTGTTATACGCTTTCCTGATTTTCTCCCTAACACTTTATTATATAAAAATTGGCACATGTTTTCATACAGAATAAATATATCTTTTTTAGTTTCACGCTGCATCCCGCACAGTAGGTAGAGAGAAGCAGGGAAGAGTGTTAAAACACTGCGTGTTGAGTGACGAAACTCAATGTCGCGCTTTGTCTCTTAACCAGAGGGAGAAAATGAAAACATTAAATATTTCATTTCCTCGAGCGGGAATGGAACCAACAACGTGTTACTTTTACAGTCGCACTTTGTGCCCCTGAGCCACGACTGGCCGCAAAAACATAGAAAGAGTATATACGTATATAAAGCTTTAAATGTCTTGTCCATATATGTATAATTCCACCAACGTTCTCTTTAGGTGTTTAGCTAAACTAAGTTTTATTTACAACACACTAGCATGTCTTACGAACGACTTTGATATGTAAATTACTGGTTTACAATATAGTTACAACTTATAAGTAAATGTAATGTTTTCTATTAATTACAATTAATTTTGGGGCTAGTTGTCCATGGACACACACAACTAGTTGTGGGTTCAAGTCCCATTCGAAGAATTGATTATGATTATTATTTAATAATTATTGATCGAGGCAAAGCGCGGAGTTATTTAGTTAATACTACACGCAATGCTTCCAAAATTCGTTGGAAATTGCGGTACTCAGTGTCTTAACATTAAGTTCCCAGAAACCTTCTGCCTATTCTGCTATGTGCGGGATAATGCGTGAAGCTAAAATAAATAAATAAAATATAATTCGATCATGATTAAAAATATCACATTTTTATATTTTTTTTAAATTACATTTAGTTTTACTGTACTATATGTATGTATACTCAAATATCAGCACATATTTAAAAAAAAATTGTTTATTTTTTGCTATGAATAATGGTTTATTGATGATAAAAATAACAGACAAAAAAAAAACATATTTAGTAGGTATCTAGGCTATTCTGTTATCGGCATTTTTTTATTCTCGTCGACGCTGTCATCGCTGATTCATCGTTGCGTGTGGTCTGGCAAGGTTTGTTTACCTAAGCTCATCTCGCAAGAACCAAAGTATTTATTAGGAAACAAATGTTTGAATAATGATACATAGCTGATAAGATCATTTTTTTTTTCAAAAAAATCTTATAAATTGAAAAAAATTATAAATTAATCAGCTTCATGGACACAACTGTGTACATAGAGGGAACCTAGTGTTAAGACACTCTTGTCTATTTTACACCGAATTCTGGAAGCAGAAGCCCGCGCTGTGCTTCAACAGACCGAAAAATGAATACAATATTAAATATTTCATTACCCCCACTGTGAATCGAACTCAAAGCCTGTCGTGTTTACAGACACATTTTGTTCCTCTGCGCCACGACTGACCTCTCAGGCCACATCTCATAAATTAATCTCAATAATTAATCAAAACTTTATTTTAGTTAGTTATTTATAAGATTATGATGACATATTCCTAAAAAATAAACATAACATCATATACTCTATGATTCACAGTAATACCTAACATTGCAGAAATGTAAAGCTAGCTGACTAAGTTATATGATAGCATAATATTTAAACGAAATTACATTTGCAACAGACATACAAACAATGGCCATTGATAAATATAACCGCAAATATAATCACTGAGTCCTTCATATAATAAAATCTTTTTTCATCCCGTTACAACCAGCTGCAGCAATCCCTTGCTACACATTTCAAATAAAACGAAACGACCAGAGTCGAGCCAATGTCAAACACATGTGCACAAAGAATAAGCGAGGCCAGTCGTGGTGCAGGGGCACAAGCCTGTGATTGTGAACGTGAAAAATTCTGGGTTCGATTTCTACTCGAGGAAATGAAATATTTAATTAAAATTACATAAAAAAAAGGCCAGTCGTGGCGCAGGGACACAAAGTGTGACTGTAAAACTGACTGGTTGTGGGTTCGATTCCCACTCGAGGAGATGAAATATTTATTTAGTTTATATTTCCATTTCTTCCCTCTGGTGTCGAGACAAAGCGCGGCGTTGAGTTCTGCCACTCAACACGCAATGCCTCCAGAATTCGGCAAAAAGTGGGGAACAGTGTCTTAACACTAGGTTCCCTCTGCCTACCCTGCTGTGTGCGGGATACAGCGTGAAGCTGATTTAAATATTTAATCCGAGATCCGCCACTCAACACTAGAATTCAGCGGAAAGTGGATAACGGAGAGTCTTAACACTAGGCTCCCTCTGCCTTCTTGCTACATACAGAATACAGCGTGAAGTTATAGAAAAATAATAATAAGCGAGTTATTTTTGAGTTGTTAATCATATTACAACGATTTAATACAATATTGCATTAAAATACCAATTAAAAGTTTCTCAAAGTTTCAACATAAATCTCCCCCCCAATAACTCATTTTTGCACACAACTTCCTGTGTTCTCTATCCGAGAAACGATTTACAGGAAAGTTTCAATGAACGTTTGTAAACTAAGTACCTACTTAAGATAAAACTTGGAATATTATAAGTGAAACGGTATCGTGCCGCAATTCGATCGTATCTTTCTGATCCATCCACACTCCAACCACTCCAGGGTTATAGTCATGGGCATATCTACAGATATTTTTATATTTTATTATATTTATGATATTTTTATTGTATGTTAGTGTGTGGTTTTTTAAATTTTTTAGGAAATTTTTTAGTTAGTTAAATTTCTGGGGTAGGCACCAGACTATTCCAGGGTGAGCATGGACCCACAACCCCGCCTACCCTTTTCCTACGCCCATAGTTACAGTATAAAATTACAAATGGACTAAAAATTACATATCGCTTTTAATTTTGGTAAGGTATTTGAGAAACCGACACGTTATAACACAATGTGCCAAAAAATTGTTTGAGGTCTGTGTTACAAAGTAAATAAGTCTACGCAAAGAGTGAATCGAGGCCACGGTGTAATGTTTGAGAATTTGTAAACTTATATTAATAGAAGAGGCGGGTCGAGAAGTTGTGGGTTCGAGGAAATGAAATATATACTCTGGTACTAAGCAAGGCGCGGTGTTAAGTTCCGCCAATTTGGCGGAGTGCTTCAATGGAAACAGTGCGTCTTAACATTACATTCACAGATTCCCTTACCTACCCTGCTATTTGCGGGATACAGTACAAATCTATATTAATAAAAAAAATACTTAGTACGTAGGCTTATATGTCTACATTAAAAGACGTTAGTAAACCCCCACTAAGAAGGGATCTTTCGCAATACGATCCCTAATCGGATGCCAAGGGTTAAAGAGTGATAAGCGGGCTAAGCAAGGCTTCGTACACGCAGACGATATAAACAGCCGGCGGGACGGATTAAGCCGTATAGTACAATAGTAGCGCTTAGCAAGTCTTATTATGTACTTCGAATTTCAGCACCGAGGACCTAAATGTTTTAGGGATTTCTTTAAAAATAAATGTCTATGGGTTCGTAACTGCTGCGTTTTGTACAATTTAGTAATTGAATATTTACTCATAAGGCAGTTTTGATTATTTTAATTGTAAAATAGTCTAAAAGTTACATTTTAAAAATTAATATCAATACTAGTCGTTACGCAGGGGCACAAAGTGTGACTAAACGCACGCGACAGGTTGTCGGTTCGATTCCCACTCGAGGAAATTAAAAAATCAGCTTCACGCTGTATCCCACGCACAGCAGTGTAGGTAGAGGGAACGTAGTGTTAAGAAACTCCGTATATATATACTTGCAATTGTATCCTATTTAATATACTTGCAAATAAATAATTATGTACTATAAAAATATTATAACTTTTACTATAGACATAAAATGAACTCAGAAGTAAGACCTTTAAGAGAACTTGATTAAAAAGCCTCAGTCGGAATAAAATTAGATAAAGGAAAACTCAGGAAAACCAGTTCCAAGACATTCGAATTAAATGAAACAAAGCGACTAATAATTCAAAGAGACTCGTTTTAGATGATTAAATTTCAAAGCTCAAAACCATAATTATTTTAACGAAAGCTTAAATTGTAAAATGTAGATAGCAGATGTAGTTAAAGGCTGACAAAGTGTCTTCATCTTGAAATACGTGTTTACAGTCAGCGAGTGACATATTTAGTATCTCGTGAATAAAATGTAATTATATTATTAGATTTGAGGCCAGTCGTGGCGCAGCGGCACAAAGTATGACTGTAGAACCGACTGGTTGT
Source organism: Heliconius erato demophoon (assembly GCA_018249695.1). Lineage (NCBI taxonomy): Eukaryota > Metazoa > Arthropoda > Insecta > Lepidoptera > Nymphalidae > Heliconius > Heliconius erato. The sequence continues at coordinate 21,842 of DWQW01002524.1, read as the reverse complement.
GGGTTCGATCACCACTCGAAGAGATGAAATATTTACTTAAATTTATGTTTCCATTTCTTTGCTCTGGTGTCGAGGCAAAGTGCGGCGTTGAGTTCTGCCACTCAACACGCAATGCCTTCAGAATTCGGCAGAGTGGGGAACGGAGTGTCTTAACACTAGGTTCCCTTTGCCTACTTTGCTGTGTGCGGGATACAGCGTGAAGCTGATGATGACATATTATTAGATAGCAAAGCAAATGTAATTTAATGGTTTCAACAGTTAATAATAATAAAAATAGTGAAAATAACATTTGAACTTGTAATTAGCGTCTGTCTGTACAACGTATTACGTGACTGTTGTGGGTTCGATTCTCATTTGGGAGAAAAAATAATATTTATATTCTCGTTCCAGTAATAAGATTAAGCGCGGCATTGTTTTCCATTTGAAACGCAATGCAAACTCAATACTCAAGAATCGGAAATTGTTGTATTTCTAATATATAACATTTTTAGTAAGATTAGAACGAAATAATTTATATATTTTTGGAACTATCAACGTTGTTTCGACTACAATATTATAAATAGGAATAATGCATTTTATAATAAGGTCAATTAAAACGAAAATAACAGTTTAACAAATCATTAAATAGTATAGATATTGAAAATAGAAAATATTATTACAATATTAACACTGCATTTGTCAGTAACAACAAGTTTTGCTGGAAGAAATCTGGTCCACGTAGGCGGTGTATGTGGGCTAACTTGAAAGTTAGAAAGGTTTAGAATTACAAATATATACTTAAGAAATTTCTTGAAATCGAATTGAATTTAAGATTCACTTAAAGTACAGGTAATTTTAAATTATTAATAGCGCGTAATAATCTTAATAATTTTTTAAATATAATCAATTAATTTAGAGGCCATTCGTGGCGCAGCGGAACAAAGTGTGAATGTAAAATCGACTGGTTGTGGGTTTGATCCCCACTCGAGGAAATGAAATATATATTTGCATTTATATTTTCATTTCTACGCTCAGGTGAATTCTGCTACTCAACAAGAAATGCCTCCAGAGTGGGGAACGGAGTCTCTTAACACTAAGTTCCCTCTGCCTACCCTGCTGTGTGTGGGATACAGCCTGAGCTGTTTTTTTTTTTAATTGATTTTATTTAATTTTATACGTACACACTACGTTAGTTTTTTTATAGATTGTAAATGGGGCGGGTTTTGGGCTCGATCGCTCGATCTTTCGATCGAAATATTTGTTTTTTTAATTCCTTCGCTACGGTATTGAAGATAAAGCGAAGTGAATTCCGCCACTCAACACGCAATATCTTCTGAATTTGTCGGAAAATGGGTGTCTAACCTGCTGTAGCAGGATACAGCGTGAAGTTAAAAATATATAATATACTATTATTTAATTTTTTTTTCATAACAATAATAAAATTTTAATAATATTTAAATAAGGTAATTATTTTATATCTCCGGCACAATGACGATTTTTCTACAAAGATAAACGTAACTATTCGTTACGATGCATGCACGTAATCTTAAGAGTTTGTTGAACTGTGCTCAGATATTATTCGACGTTTTATACATACGAGTACTCATATATTAATATAATATGTCGAGTATTATAACACTGTGTTTGTATAATTTAAGTTTAATATATATTTGAGGCCAGTCGTGGCGCAGCGGCACAAAGTGTGACTGTAAAACCGACTGGTTGTGGGTTCGATCCCCACTCGAGATGAAATATTTACTTAAATTTATATTTCCATTTCGCTCAGGTGTCGAGGTTAAGTGCGGCGTTGAGCTCTGCCACTCAAGTAAGCTTAGTAATTACAAGACAAAATCTCAATTTTTAGAAATTACAAGACAAAATCTCAATCAGTAATTACAAGACAAAATCTGAATTTTTAACATCGCAATTTTGCTAATATGTTTTTACTTAGCTTAACTTATTTTACTTGGCTTAACTTATCGCATGAGTTGATAGGATACACCCAAAATAAAATAAACACAGTAACCACAAATATAATAACACTAAACTAAAATTGGACATCATATGAAAATCATAATGGAATTTGGTTATTTTCCAAATATAGTGAAAGTTTTATGATAGAACAATCCAGTACTCCAGTATATTAATGGGTGTGGATTCTAACCGCTGACGTGTTCATAGTTTATATTGGCCTTAATTTCAAATGGACCGCTGGACCACATTCTGTCCTGAATTAATCACTTTATTACCAGAACTGGTAAAGCTGATATTTGACTGCGAGCGATGCTAAAGTCAAAAGATGAAAATGTATGATAACGTATACCTATATACCTATTAAGACAAATGAACAAGAACTAAGTACATTAATACTTTATATTAAAATGATTAAGTCTTGCCGTGGCGCAGGCCAGTCCAGTCCAGTTTGAGACCAGTCGTGGCGCAAAGATACAAGTGTGAAATAAATGTGATAGGTTGGTGGTTTGAATCTCACTTGTAAAATAAAATATTTAACATTTTCATTTCCTTAGTCTGGTAACGAGGCTAAGCGCGACGTTGAGTTCTGCTATTTATCACACATTGCTTCCAAAATTCAGAGAGTCAAACAGAGTGTATTAACACTAGGTTACCAAGTTCCTTCCTGCTAAGTGCAGGATACAGCGTATAGCTAAAAAATAAATAGTAATGTAGAGATTTACATTTACATTACAGGAAACACTTATTAACATGAGTAGTGCCATTAAGCAATTAAGTTATTTGATAACCTATTATAAAATAGTTTTTATAAAATAATTACACCAAAAGATTTAATATAAAAAAAATTGATAGACATACTCGAACCGGTTTGCTAAATTATTTAAAAGTTATTAAGCCACACCTGAAGTTCTGTAAAAAAATATATTAATATTTATTGCTTATCAATTCGCCTTGGCAACTTTTTACTGTCAACTTTTATGCAAGTTTCAGAGGAGAATCTATTTATCATTCCATAGATTCACGGTGCGGTGAGGAGTTCAGAGCAGTTTCTGGAACTTACGACCCAAATGAAATTTTAAAAGGGGTCCCTTTGAAATAGAGGTAAATGTTTACCTCTAGTCCGAGCTCCTCTCTCTATCTAACCAAATTCGAAATTAATTTAAATTAAGTACAATAAATTAAAACAAGAAAAATTTGCGTGTGCATTGCGCGTTGAGTGGCAGAACTCAACGCCGCGCTTTGCCTCGACACCAGAGCGAAGAAATGGAAATATAAATTTAAGTAAATATTTCATCCCCTCGAGTGGGGATCGAACCCACAACCAGTCGATATTACAGTCACACTCTGTCCCCTGCGCCACGACTGGCCTCACATACAAGTAAGGTATTATATGTGTCCATGTCCCTTTTTCTGCTTCTGTTCTATCTTTTATGATTTTAAAAAAATAAAAAATATTCATATAGCATACAATATCTTCGTAGTGAACAGATTACTTTAAGTTCGGAGGTGGTATTGGCCACGAATCTATTGTGGTAAGTGGAGCGAGTGTTGACTCGTAATTGTTTCGAGTAAACTGGATTGTAAAAATAAATGATGAGCCATTTGATCTACTCAACTCTACGATAAACGTAAAATTTATTTTGTAAATAGATAGATAAGAGATAAAGATCATCAGCTTCACGCTGTATTCCGCACACAGCAGGGTAGGCAGAGGGAAACTAGTGTTAAGACACTCCGTTTCCCATTTTCTGCCGGATTCTGGAGGCATTGTGTGTTGAGTGGCAGAACTCAATACCGCGCTTGTTCTCGACACCAGAGCGAAGAAATGGAAATAAAAAAATTAAGTAAATATTTCATCTCCTCGAGTGAGGATCGAATCCACAACCAGTCGGTACAGTCACACTTCATGCCGCTGAGCCACGACTGGCCTAACTCTTATATCTATAGTATAAATACTTTTTTGTACCCAGGTTTTGACAGGAAGTGACAAATGTAACTGTTTATTTCCCCCGATCAATGACGTCATATCGGATGGGCTCGGACGTGTTTGGTAGATATAATTTTCATTTAAATATAATTTCTATGCCATGGATGCAACCTTATTGCAATTCTTATAGAGTCAACGTACTTTTTGAGGTTTCGCACTCCTAAAAATGGAGGATGAGAATAGGTATAGGCAAAGCGTGGGCTGTATGTGTGATGATTGTGGGTTCGATCCCGCTGAGTGGAATAAGTTATTTTCATTTTTCTCCTTCAGGTGGGAGTACTGCCATTAGCGGCGTAAAGTTTCGCCAGTCAACGTGCTATGTTACGAATTCGGGCGAAAAGCGGAGGAACTTTCTGTCCCCTAGATGATAGCCCTCCGTTATTATAAAAACAAAAAAATAAAATAAAAAACTACTATTGAATTATGGATTAGCTCATTTATATGGATCATTGCATTTTGTGATGCTTAACAAACATAATTGTGCTCTACAATTTTTTTTAAATATGAATTATTTAGAACCAATTTTATTTTTTAATGAATTGCATATGCATTTTTCATATAATGCATTTTTCTTTTATAAAGCCTTTATTATTGAGTAAAAAAAGCCTTAAAGCCCGGTTTAGAATTTTTCTCATGTAGATACAAGAGCTAAATTGGACATGCAGCTTGCTTGTTCGAACTAAAAATAAACAAAGCGTCGGATAGTTCCTTCTATATGTGTAATGTTTATTTGAAGCTACTATTTTTTTTTTATTATTATCTATTTTATAATAATATGCGAAAGTATTTATAAATGTATCAAAATAGATGCATGTTATACATATTATAAATTTTTTAAAGCTAGCTAATAAAATATTTTATTATTACAATTTTTTTCAGCTTCACGCTGTCTAGGCAGAGAGAGAGTAGGAGGGTAGGCAGAGGGCGTAATGTTAAGACATTTCGCCCCCCATTCGCAAACTCAATGCGGTGCTTTGCCTCGACACGTTCCTCGCGTGGGAATAGAAGCCCCAACCTGTCGCGTCTACACTCACACGCTTGTGCCACTGCACCATTACTGGCCTCTATTACTAAAATAATAATAATAATATAATGCGATATTAATTGAGGAAATTATTATAAAAATTAAATGCATATTGTATATAATATAACGCAACAATGTCTACTGGCGCCAAAGGTTATATATATATGAAATAATATAGAAAATTATAAATAAAACTATTATGAATTATTAATTAAAGAATTAACATTAAACACGCGTACAGCCATGCGTGACGTGAATAAGTTGACAAGTAGAGATACTTAGACGGTACTATTACTGTTTTTATTAATTTTTTTATTAGCTTACCTAATATGAAAAAAGAGAATTATGTATAGAAACAAGTGCAGGGAAAAACAACATTTCTTATAATTATTTATATTTATAGCTATTGTGGCGTTTTAACTTAAGTTTGCACTAGTTGATTTGGTTCAGCGCTCAAGACTTGGATTCCTTTAGTTAGAATGTAGCACTCTTTGGGTAATTTTTAATTTTTTTGAAGTCATGTAAATGGTTATCTAAGGGATGAATTTGGAAAAACAATATGAAAGGTCAATTAGATATTGAATGTTCTTGCTTCTCCCCAGGCTTTATCATATAACTGCATTTTAGACTTTTTTGAAAACATAAAAAATGCGAACGCAGCGAGATTTGAACCTGCGCCTCCAGGAAACCGTTCAAGCATTCTGACCAATGAGCCACACGATCATATCTAGTTTCGGTGAAATTCTTGTACGGTTGGTAAAACTTATATATGCCGTTAGCAACAACAACACTAACAATGCATTTAAATTTATTTAAAAATAACGCAAGAAATGCATATTCATACACAACGCATAATGTTCGATTAAATAATCATTATATATACGACAAAAAAACACAGGTACATCGATTGGCCGAGGCCGAGTGGTACAAGCGTCTGACTGTAAAAGCAACGGTTGTGGTTTCGACTCCCATTCGAGGAAATTAATAAATCGGAAATTCATTTGACAATGGTGGCAAATTCGTAAGTAAAAACTAGTACATTACGTAAATTTAGATACGTGTGTTTAATAAAATTATTTTTTTCAGCTTCACGCTGTGTTTCGCATATAGTGGGAAGCTAGTTGTCAGACAATCCGTTACCTACTTTTCGCTGAATTTTCGAGGCAGTGCATATGAAGTGGCAGAGAACGAGACAAAAAAATAATATTAAATAATAATTCATCCTACCGAGTACGAATCGAACCCACAACCGTCGTTACAGTCACACCACGCCGCGACGACCTCTTATAATAAAATAATTACTGTTGATTTTTAGATTCAGTTCAAATATTGTACGATTTGCATACATTGCTATTTGCATATTAATAATAACATTTGTCACGTTTCGACCTCATATTATTATGCAGTATAGCAACAGACCGATCTCTGAGTCATCGAGTATAGAAATGCTAAGCTTACTTAAGTTAACGGAACGGACTTACGCGCTGGTAGTTTTTTTGTATTAGAAAAATACTTTGCATTCAATAGTACCTACTATTTTTTTTGTTTGACGCTGTGCCCCGTGTACAGCAGGGTAGGCAGAAGGAGGGTCTATTTTCCGGCGAATTCTGGAGGCATTGCGTGTTGAGAGTGACGGAACTCAACGCCGCGCTTTTGCCTCGACACCAAAGCCACCACTGTGAAGGAAACAGAACAGAACAGCTACTTTATTTTCTCGAGTGAGAATCGAACCCACAACCTGTCGCGTTTACAGTCACAAATATTATCCTTTCAGAGAAATCAGTGAAAGAGTCATAGAAAGAGTCAGAAATATTATCCTTTAGTTTTTTATATAAGCTATTTTTATAGCTTTTAAGCCAGCGAAGCCGCATTTGAGTTTCAAGTAGAATAATGATTTATTTGTGCTAAAGATTTAACGGGTATAGATTCGTAATAGTAACTGTTAATATATTTGAATAATATTATTTTTAATATTATTTAAAAATATTCACAGTACGTAAAAATAAATAAATAAAATAAATTAGCATCACGCTGTATTCATGCTTCATGCTGAATTGCATGTAAAATATTATTTTAATGTTATGTACAACTTTAAAAATAAAAAAAACTTTTTAAAAATGGATAATATTATAGTATACGTCAAGACATAGCTGTTATTCCTTAGTGACGTGACGAAATGTCTGTAAAGGTGCGAAATCTGATAAATGATGTAATTATAAATAATGATGGCAACACACATCACTGCCTACTGCCTCGATAATTGTAGTGAATCAATACAGATAAAAAATTAGTCATTAAAGACTTACTCACCTACATTTTTCAATTAAGAATTAAATATTAGATATAAAAAAAAGAAAGAAAAAATAATAATAATTTTTATCACACGAGTGAAAATGTCGAATGTTATATTAATAACTTGGTTAAATATTTTTTTTAAATATTTTATAATAAAAGCTCGACTTACTATCAATAATATCTATAGAATTAAAATAAAAATATATATATTAGAGACGAATATTTTTTTTATTTGATTTGATAAAAATTGCTGATCAATCATTAAGACTTGCTGCAGCGGCTTACTGACGTGGCGTCAAATCCAATATATCGAACTCTTCACGCTCACCTCCTTATGTAAACAACTTTAGTATCAAAAATAGAATCACAATCTACTTTTATTCTTTTAAATAATAAGATTTTAAAATTTTTCGATATAAGAATTTTGCAAAACGTACACTCAAGTAGATGTGACTGTTCATAAAAAATAAATTTATACAGATAATAAAACTGTAACTCGTAGCTGCCTGTACATGGAAAATATATGAGAAAATCTCTGATTTGCGAGCATTTGTTATTGTAACAGAACTCAAAACAGTTCTTAAAAAATGTTGTCTTTCCACGTTAATCTCAGAAACGGCCTAATCAATTTTAATGCAATTTTCAACGTTGTATTGTGACAAGACCTCCCTTAACGTTTAGTGTTTGTTTTATTTCTATCGGTTTTTTAAAAAAAGTTGACTATATGAATATATAATTACATACATTAATATTAGTACAAAAAAAGTGGTTTATTAAATCGGCTGGAACTTTAGTTATCAATGTTGGTATGGAATCCATATTATTCTTAAAATTAATCCGAGGCCAGTCCTGGCGCAGGGGCAAAAACTGCAAAATCGACTGGTTGTGGATTCGATCCCCACTCGATGAGATGAAATATTTTTATTTCTTCACTGTGTTGTCGAGGAAAAGAGCGGCGTTGAGAAAGTCGGGAACGGAGTGTCTTAAGGCCCCCGTAGGTCAGCTCTGCCTACCCTGCTGTGTGCGGGATACAGCGTGAAGTCGATTTAATATATTTTTTTTATTCTTAAAATTATAATGTTATTAGATCACGAAAGTAATTCAGATAAGAAAAAAAAAACATGTAGTATAAGCGGATGAAGCTGCGAGCGGTCGCTATTTAGCATTATAAAACTACTAGCGCGATGATAAAAAAAAAATAAAAAATATTTTCTTAAAAGTTTACTTGCTTAATTTGACTTTTGTAACTATTCTCGCATCATCGGTTACAAGGCCTGGATTATATAATTACGTCAATTTTAGCGTACAACAGTTTATTAGAACTTTTTATGATGGCAAGAACCCGCAAAAAAATTAATAGTTGCCTTTCCAAATCCCTTAATACTATAGAACATTTATTATTTATATAAATTGAATTACAGACAAAAATTACAATGCCTACGGTATCTACATACATTTTACTTTACAGTGTCTCTATTCAGCCCCTTAAAACTTAGTAAAAAAAACAGCTTCACGCTGTATCCCGCACACTGCAGGGTAGGCAGAGGGAATCTAGTATTAAGACACTCCGTTCCCCATTTTCTGGCGAATTCTGGAGGCATTGCGTGTTAAAACTTAGTAAAAGCATATATTTAATGGAACAGTGAAAGGAAGGTCTTTTCAAAAATCTCTTACATATCCAGTACAAGCCCTCAGCCTAAGCGCTCGAGAGATGGAGAAAAACTAGAATACTATGCGTTACGATCTCGACATAACTCTCGTTTCTCGCCAAGTCGTCATTATTTTGAAGCACGCACATTGGAGATCTTTTTATACGTGTTTTCGGTTTTACTCCTTTGCCGGTTTTCATTTCTGAAATAGCTTTAGGGGAGCTAATATTTGTATATATAGCGTAGATTATAAAATAAATAGTTATATTGATTAATTATGGAATATAAAATATATGATTTTAATATTTATCAAGTTAGTTATCAATTTAAACTAAATTAGTAATCAATATTAGGATGATTCAAACAAAAAAAATACTTATGGAGGCATAGCGTATTAAGTGGCGGAACTCAACCGCGTTTTGCCTTGACCCCAGAGTGAAGAAATGAATCAAATAAAATCAATCAAGAGGTGATAAGATGAGTCTTAACACTAAGTTGTTAAGTCACTCCATTCTTCTTTTTCTTCTTTTTCTCCGTTGAATTCTGAAGGCATTGCGTGTTGAGTCGCGGAATTCAACGCCGCACTTAGCCTCGACACTAAAGTGAAGAAATGATGAAATATAAATTTAAATAAATATTTCATTTCCTCAAACGGGGATCGAACCTGCAACCAGTCGAATTTACAGTCACACGTTTGTGCCCCAGCACCACGACTGGCCTCGATAATAGCATTACTCATCAGTCTAACAAAGCATAAAAAAGCGAATTTCAACACTATTTATTAACTTAAACCAGAAATTTCTTTTGAACAAGTCCTTCATGTAAATGAAAGTAAGTAGGTTAATAATTTAGCTAATTCAATCTCAAGTATGACAAGATGCAGATGAATGGGATCAGTTATGAAAGTTTAAATTAAAATGCGGCTGTAATTGAAACCATTTTTGTTGAACGGTCCCACAGTTCTTATGTGGCCTAGTTACTCCATGATGCTACAGTGACTTAAATATCTTTAATTTTAAACATCAAAAGTAATAATTATTACTACTACGCTACTTTGTTTATATGATAAGTTTAGAGTTTTATACCGAATTTAGGGTTGACGTCTTCTGTAAGACGAACAATTGCTTGATGTTTGCTTACTTTTACTTATTAGAAAATATTAGTTGGTGTTATGAATGTAATATTACTATTTAAATTTGGTAAATAATATCAGCTACTTGAAATATACTTGAAGGGTTTGTAAGCATTAGTCACTGTTTTAAGTATTATTGTAAAGACATTTTTGCCATTAAAATGAGGTTGTAAACTTTTAACACATTACCAATCAAAACCTTTAAAAGTATAAGAAAAATTCAAACTTCTTTTAGGTTTATGTTTTATATCAATTGCTATGTTCCATGCATACTTCTTTAGCATCATGCAGTTATCAAATTCTTAAAAAATGCTCACTGGAGAGAATTACGCTATTTACATGACTGTTGTAAGTAAATGTTTAAATAATGGTTAGCTAAGATCACCCCCACATCTTACCATTGGCTTCTAAAAGTATAGATCAAGGAATAGTGGTATAATGAAAAAGATTTTAGTAGAAGTATACTATACTCCTCCAGTCAGTCCATGGATTCATAGTGCAGGTGACAGTCCCATCACATTACAGGGTGAGGAGCTTAGACCAATGGCACTTCCATTTAAGTGTGTAATAAATTAAATATTATGTTATACTATATATATTACACAAAGTAATATATTCGGTGCTTAAGAATGTCTTCATACATTTTTTTTTATTTTTTTAAACTAATTAGCTTTCACAATTATGGTTTAAAATTATTTTGTTAACGTAAATTATAACTTAAGATATTTATTTATATCATATGTGCACATCATATTATTATTGTACACATTATTAAATTTTTATTTATATATATTAATATGTGTTAATAACATGTATATTTAATAATTCAAAAATAATTTTAATAAAAAAACATGAAATATATATTTATTATGAATTACATACAGTAAAATAAATATTTCTTTTATTGTTTTTTTTTACAGTATCTGTTAATAATAATGATTTATCACGTGAGAAATCAAACTTTGTTATTAAGAAAACTGTCTATTACAAAATATATGAAAGATGAAAGAAGATAACTCTTTCGTTTACTGTAAGGTAATATTAGAACGTTCAACTCCTGGCAATTGGGGCATAGTATTCCATTCATGTTTGGCCTTACGTTGAACTTAATCCTATATAAAAAATGTTTTAAAACAAAACTTTACGTACCTCTTCGTTAGTTTCTTACACGAACTAAAAGTAAAAATAAAAGACAAATGGATACTTTGTTTAAACAAAACACAACACAAAAAGTATCGCACAGACAGACACACACCACATTAGACAGCCACTGTAGCCCGGCCGATTTGCAAGTTTAGTTCCCGGAACGCAATGCATCCATCCAGCCAATCGGCTTTGGCAATCCGGGGATTGGTTTGTCCATTCAGGTCGTTCGCTCATCGGCACAGATTATCAAATATACACGGGAGACGCCCATGTTGAATAATTTATTGATAATGGCAACATTATCATGAAATTGTAATGTGGTAGCGACATCTTTTGAATTATTAAAGTGATGTGCGTTTTGTTATATTTGTCAACAGATGGCGGTGTTGTAGTTGATTCTAGTGACCTCTAGCGGTGAATAGCTGTAGAATTTGTTTTTTGTTTTAGTACGGCAGATGGCGCTTATCAATAGTAGTTTTTATAAAACTGCTAATCAATAACAGATGTCCTTAGCTGTTAAAAGTTATTTTTTTTTTATAATACGCACGTACCCGCTTTCTTTCTTCTTTTTTATTCATTATTATTTATGTTAATTAAGGGAAAACTAGCTATTATTTTAGTATCGATTATGGTTATGCACTTAACAAATCCTAAAAAAGATTTTACAGAAAAATGTTTAGTTATTTTATATCTATCTAGGTACACGCGCACGACAATCCCAGTTTTTCTGACTATGTTAACACTTAACAGCCTATGTCTCTCCACAACCCTCTTTGTTTGTCAATAATTTTCATGAAACATAAAAATCGGTTCAATTCCGTTCCGCAGATTAAGCCAGACAAACAAAGAGGAACTAAAATTTTTAAATTATTTATTTATATTTAAGTATCGTGTAAAGCAATATATGCACTTAAAAAAATTTAGTTATTTAAAATCCTGTGATTTTAATAATAAATAAACACTTCAATTTTCATTACGTAAAATGTAATAAAAAATGAAGACATATATTTATACGTAAGCCAATTATTTATTTAATCATTTGTAATAAGGAATATGTTGATTATAGAAAAAAAATAATAATAGTTCTCTTAATTGTTTAATTGTTTTAATATTAAAGCAGAAGTTGGATTTAAAAAAGCTACATTAGTTTAGTCAATCTTTACGAGAGTTACGGTCCTCAAATTAGTTCTAACATAGCTCATCATTTTGACTGTTGTATTGGCATTGCAATACCTTTTTTTAAATTAAAATATTATTTTATTTTCAGAATCTTAAAGCTTAAATCACAGATATTGCATGTGATTTTTTTATAAAACTAAGAATAATTCTATTATTTTAATATTGTGCAGTGCAATCATAACTATTTTAAAGAAGATTTCAAGCACTCAAAATCAATTAGAAAATAATTGAGATATTAAAAAAAAACAACGTTTAATGTACTATATGAACTAAAAACTATTAATAAAACACATATATAAAAACCAATATATTAATTTGAAAGGCCGTCGTGGCGCACGGTGATAAGTGTGACTGTAACGTATAGTTCTGAGTTCGATCCTCACTCGGAAGTATAAATTATTATTTATTAAAATTTTCATTTCTTCGCTTTGGTACCAAGGCTAAAATGTCTCGAAAATTCGACGGAAGGTGGTAAACAGAGTATTTTACCACTAGGTTCCTTCTACCTACCCTGCTAAAAGCGGGATACAGCGTGAACCTAAACAAAAGAAAAACAAATTGGTAAACAAGTATATAGATAATATTTTATATGGCGCGGCGTGGTAGCGGTCACTAAATAGATTTTCTAAAGCACATGTCGCCATTCCCACTGGCTTAACGGGTTGTCACACATTTGACAGGAGACGAGGATATCTATCTGCAGCTCTCATCAGTGACGGGGACTCATTATTTTTATTATCTTATATCAGATTTACATCTCGACAGTCCCCTGTGCACGTCAAATGTCGTTTGTTATTAATATATTTTGTATAATGATGTCCAGAATAAATGAATATAATAAATAATAAACTTGAATTCTTATTTTCGTTTTTTTGCTCTGGTAGCAAGGCGGGGTTGAGTTCCGCAACTCTACACGCAATGCTTCCAGAATTCAGTAGAAAGTGGCGAACAGAAATGTTTTAATGCGAACCGAAGCCCCTGACACTTAGTTTCCATTCCAGGTTCCCTTTTACTATCCTGCTATAAAAAAATAATTGGAAAGATTGGTAGCTAAAAAAAAATTGTTTCAATCACAATTTTTATTTGACATTTTTTCGCAAATATAGCGATACTCATAATAAAAGATGAGCATTAGTAGGTAGTTATTTTAATTTATTAATATTGATTCATGTATATTTCATACTAGCGGCCCGCCCACGGCTTCGCCCGCTTAAAATACATGATTATTGATTTAATAAGCAGAATTGATTGACAACTCTATAGACTTTATGACTATGATTTTTTTATTAATTTAATCTGTAATATTCTAATATGATTTTTTAACGACATTATCGTAATTTCTATTAGAATTTTTGATTGTATCGAACTAAAAAATACGACCAATGTTGATATTTGATATTCATAAAATATACATAAAGCTAATTATTTATTATAGCATATATTTTTGTAACATAACGTTCTTTTTACCTATGTTATGTCTTTTAAAGCTCTGTTAAATGTGCTGATGTCACTTAATAATTTAATGTACTGCTTCAGAAACAGCCTTAAATGTTAAATTATTGATTTGGGTAAGGATTCATAATATTCTTTGTAAAATAATTGTAACGTTTGCATATTAACTCCTGTACAGTTTTTAAATTTGTTACACATATTATTAGCTAAAGCTTGGTAAATACATTATTACAGAGTACACGTAGAAATGATGTTTTTAGGCATTTTTTATTTAGATTTATTTCAAACGAACGAACGAACCAAAAAATCTATGTATTTGCTTGATATCTCTTTGAAGATCAAATCGTTCTTTATCTCTGTGTTGAATTAATTACGATTTAAACTTAACTGTTATGATTTATGAAGGTAATCTCCACTAACAATTCAATTTTGTTTACTTTATTGTATAAAATATTGTATAATAGTGCTTAAAAGACGTTTCGAATGTCATTCTTTAGTCAGGAATCTTACCAGGCGCGATTGCTATATAATATTCGCAGGCAAACTAATGCCTTGAGTTCATTCAAATGACGATAACTTTTTTTTTAATGAACCGATTTTGATGAACCAAACTTTAGTAGTTAAGTTGAGTTAAAACAAAGCAATTAGTGAAACTTTTAAGTAAATCGGTTCAGTATTTTAAGAGAAAAATGTATACATACATATCGACAGACAGACAGACAGAAGAAATTAAAAAAAAAAATTGTTTTGCTTTCTATTATTCTTTTTAAGTGTCCCTCAATCCATTTCAGTCAAAATTACTAAATGTACAGACAAAATATTTTTACTGTCTTATTATATATAGAGATAGTAAGGTATTTCATCCGTACGTAACAGAATAGATAGAGAGAACCGTGTTAAGACACTTCAACGAAGAGTGGCGTAACTAAACGCTGCGCTTTGCCTCGAGTGAGGAAACGAGAATTAAATATTTAATTAAATTAAATATTTCATTCGCTCGAGTGGATATCAAACCCACAGCCTGTCGCATTTACAATTGTACGCTTGCATCCCTGCGCCGCGACGGCCACGTCGAATGTAGTTTTTTGTAAAATTATGAAAAGCGTATTATAAATAGAAGATATAGAATAAGTACATTTTTCCATATGTAAAGAAAGGTTTAAAATTGCATTTATTTTATATTTTGAGAAATATTTAGTTATATGCCATCAATACAATTTGTTACTCTCTATTTTAATCTTATTAATTGCTTAATTTGCAGGAAAATTTAATCACCATCCATATCCATAAATTTTCCACTAAAAAAAAGACGTAAAACGAAAAAATAAAGCAACCGAACTCAGAACCTTCTTCTTTAATTCGGTTAGTAAGTTTATAAACTGTATCCATAAAACATTTAAAGAACAAACGATATTTCTGGCCCAACGGAATTGGCACTCGCGAATACCTATTTTACATTGTCACAAAGGCCCGGTGTCACGTGGCCGCCTGAGTTTCCCGTTAGCAAGAAAAGAATATCCACGTTTCTCTTTAAAAAATATATTGCACAAGTTACTCTTTTGTTTTATTATTTCAAAATTCTTATTATATGACCAAACATAAAGAAGTCACAAGACTGTGACTGTAACGGGACGATTGTGGGTTCGATCCCAACTCGAGGGTATAATTATTATTTATTAATATTGAGGCCAGTCGTGACGCAGCGGCATGAAGTGTGACTGTAAAACCGACTGGTTGTGGGTTCGATCCCCACTCGAGGAGATGAAATATTTACTTAAATTTATGTTTCCATTTCTTCGTTCTGGTGTCGAGGCTAAACGCGGCGTTGAGTTCTGCCACTCAACACGCAATGCCTCCAGAATTCGGCAGAAAGTTGTGAACGAAGTGTCTTAACACTAGGTTCCCTCTGCCCACCCTGCTGTATGCGGGATACAGCGTGAAGCTGTTTTATTTAATATTTTCCTGCCGTATGCGAGATATAGCGTGAAGCTGTATTTTTATTTAGTTTTTAAAAAAGCTCATAAACTAAACAAAAGGGCAGTAGCGAGTTTGAGTGTATTCAGTGTTAGAGCGTAAACAAAATTCAATCGCTCGAACGCCGCTATGAACCTAACTAAACGTTTCAACAGGCGTGTCGGTATATTTGTATCATGTCGTCGCTAGCTCATCGGACCAGAAAATTTACAATTAATATACAAAAATTAATTAATTCACAAAAAAACAGCTTCACGCTGTATCCCGCACACAGTACGGTAGGCAGAGGGAACCTAGTGTTAAGACACTCTGTTCCCGACTTACTGCTGAATTCTGGAGGCATTGCTAGTTGAGTAGCAGAACGGCCGCGATTTGCCTCGACACTAGAGCGAAGAAATGGAAAAATAAACTTAAACAAACATTTTATTCCCTCGAATGGAAATCGAACTCACAACCAATCGGGTTTACAGTCACACTTTACCCCTGCACCACAACTGGCGCCGCCCTGAATCTGACTATACGTTTCAACAGCCGCGTCCGTACATTTGCATCACGTCGTCGCTGGCTCATCCGACCAGAAAACTTACAATTAATATTAAAACATGCGCAATAAAACAAAGCCAAGCACTCGGAAAGTATTCGCGTCAGTCGAACAGTGTTTTTGACGTGGCTATTATATAGCTATACGAGAGAAACGACGTAGATACGGGGGTGGAAACTGGGGATTTTATACCCTATTCTGTATGGACGGGGGGTGGTTCCGCTTCGTCCCATAGGGTGCAAGACGCTGGTTGTACTCGAATATATGGCGAACTGTGAACAGAGCGATGCAAATGATGAGAGTATTCGGTTTTGTTATACAGAATTTTGTATGGGGTTGTTAATATAAATATATTTAGTGTTAAATCGTCGACAGTTATGTTGAATATTAATGAAGTCGATTTAATTCATACATCTCGTTGCGTCTTCTATGTATTGAGATGGAGGTTGAAACAACAAATCTATACACTAGAGAACCAAGTATTAAGACATTCTATTTTCCACTTCAGATTTGAGTGGCGTAACCCAACGCCGCGCTTTACCTTGTTACAAGATTCAAGAGTCGCATTTACAGCCTCAATTATAGTAGCTACAGTTTTATTTATTTATATATAAAGTTATCTACTATTGTAAAACTTCCGAATGCGTTTGTCTAAAAGTATTTGAATGTAATGGCCGGGTAAGTCGTGTCAGGTCACCTTCCATTCCATCTCCATCTCGTAAGTAATCAGGGCGAGTGCATACGTACATACATCGGACCCGCACCGCTCGTACCAGTATGTAAATGTACTGGGAGTATTCTAATGAAATTGTGAGCCAAAACGAGATTGTTTCCACTGGCTTTCAACGTATGGACGATGGGGATTTTACTGATTTTAAATGGACACCGATATATAAAATATATGTATCTGGGTGTCCGTTCCGTTTTTACATCCAGGCAAATGCTTTATTTGTTTATTTAAAATAGATTTTCATGTGCATTAAATATTATATAAAATCTAAATTGCATCAGCTTCACGCTAGATAGAAGGAACCTAGTGTTAAGACACTCCGTTCCCCACTTTCCGTCGAATTCCGGAGGCATTGCGAGCTGAGTGGCGGACCTGAACGCCGCACTTTGCCTCGACACCAGGGCGAAGAAATGGAAATATAAATTTAAATAAATCTTTAATTTCCTCGAGTGGGGATCGAACCCACAACCAGCCGCGTTTACAGTCACATTTTCTGCTTATTTTCTTGTGAAATCTCGTGAAGGAAGAAAAAGAAAAATAAAGAAAAATTATCTGAATTAATCATTTAACGATTTAATAGCGAAAAGCCTCGATCAACCTCTTAAGGTTATCGCTTAGCTGTTGGACCAAGAACCGGATGCAGAAGGCAGTTTTACTTGAGACGGCGCGTATTGTGAGGCGGTTCCTCTCTCTGGAGCGCTAGCCACCGATGGCCTAGACCCTTGTATCACTGTCGGAAGAGTATGTTTTTGTATTTTTAAGTGTTCTCTTCTTTATAGACCGTAACCGTATACATATAATTATATTAAAAAATATATATATAAAATTATACTATAAACTAATTATATTATTAATTATATTATGAGGCCAGTCGTGGCGCAGCGGCACGAGGTGTGACTGTCAAACCGACTGGTTGTGGGTTCGATCCCCACTCGAGCAGATGAAATATTTACTTATATTTATATTTCCATTTCTTCGCTCTGATGTCGAGGTTAAGCGCGGCGTTGAGTTCTGCCACTCAACACGTAATGCCTCCAGAATGCGGCAGAAAGTGGGGAACGGAGTGTCTTAACACTAGGTTCCCTTTGCCTACCCTGCTGTGTGCGGGATACAGCGTGAAGCTGATTGATTTTATTTTAAATTCAATTAAATCTAGCCAAATAACAACGAAACAGAATGTGCGAAAAACTAAGAAAACCCCTAAAAATCAGTAACAAGATAATCAATTTCCTAATGCAATAGCTATTTAGCGCAAATTAGGTATAATTGGTCGGCGTCCGTATCGCCTGCCCCTGCAGTGCTACCGCCCTACCGCCGCCCTACCGCTACCGACGTTCAGAAAATCCGATTTGAGTTGATGGACACTGCTAGGTATTGATCAACGCTGTTACGAATAATGCATTGCTTTTAATGTATTTAATACAGTTGAGGCTAGTCGTGGCACCAGGGGCACAAAGTGTGACTGTAAAATCGACTGGTTGTTGGTTCGATCCCCACTCGAGGAAAAGAAATATTTATTCAAATTTAAACACGCAATGCTTCCAGAACTCGGCGGAAAGTGGGGAACGGTGTGTCTTAACACTGGGTTCCCTATGCCTGCACTCTGGTATGCGGGATACAGCGTGAAGCTGATTATTTAATACAGTACAAGCGTATTTTTTGTGTAATTTATTGATGTTTTATTTTGTAAATTGGCTATCATTAAATAAGTAGTGAAATGTTATATTTTTTCATTTTTCTACCGAGAGAACGGCGGTCATTTCATTCAAAAAATAAATAATTAAAATAACAATATATATAATCATTATTAAACAAGATATATTTTTTGTTTACAGTTATTTATAACCGTTAGTGAGTCAATACCAAAATATTTAAAATATTTCAAAGTTTTTAAGTTGTAAAACCTCAATTGTTTAGCAAATACCCAAACTACTTAAAGAACGATAAAGACTTTCCAAATGATTCCATAAAAAAAATTATAATACGTAATTTTCACAAAACATATTACGCAATTAGGCATTAAACACGTTTCCTCCGTTTCATTTTTTTCCCCTTTTTTTCACGCCGTGAAATTTATTTTCATAACTGATAATAAATGTCAAGTCATTGTAGTAATAAAGTAAGTAGGGCTGGGAGTCGCTCACCCTTCTATGTCGCCTCGACGATTTGCCGGCTTGAATTATTAAGAGAATTTATTAATAAACTCTAGGTTTTTTATATTTAAATTCATATTAGTGAATTTAAATATAAAAAAACTAGAGTTAGCTTTCGATTGGATTAAAATAAAAATAAATGTCAGTAAATAATGGCTAATATATTCACTTTATTTTCAACTTGAAACTATAATTTTATGATATGATCTCTAATTTCTTTTGCTTCACTCTGTATCATGCATATAGCAGGGTAGGCAAAGTCAACCTAATGTAAAAACACTGCGTTCTCCACCGGATTTTTGAAGCATTGCGTGTTGAGTGGCGGAACTTAACGCCGCGCTTTTGTGTTAGCTGGGCGAAGAAATGAAGATGCAGCATGCAGTTTTGCCTTGGTTGATTACGTTATTGTATATTGTATATTCATGTTAAATATAAAAAAAGTCTTCGTATTTTAATTTTTTACTGACGTCAAAAACAAGGCGGCTAGTTAATAGTGTTGTCAATCAAATGAAATCGCGTTGTTTGTAGTTTGTAAATTTACAAAATAAATAATTATTTTATTAATATTTTCACAAAGCTTGGTCCGAAAAACTGAGAGAGAGCTTTAATGTTTTAATAAAATATTATTAAATTAATAGACATTATACTTTTACTTAACTTTATAAAATTGGTAAAAGTATTTTTTTTTTCAGTTTCACGCTGTATTCTGCATGTAACAGGATAGTCAGAGGGAACTTAATGTTAGACACTCCGTTATCCATTTACTGCCGAATTCTGGAGGCATTGTGTGTTGAGTGGTGAAACTTAACGCCGTGCTTTGCCTCGATACCAGAACGATAATATTACATATTTCATTTCCTCCACAGCCTGTCGCGTTTACACACATGTTTGTGCCACTGCGCCACGACTGGCTTCAATAAAATTAAAAATTTACTTAATATTTCGTAAATATTTGATAGTTTCTTTTTTCGTATTTTTCGAAATGATTTTTTCATTTCTTAATCGTGGTCAATAACAGAGCTTTCGTGACCACTTCGTGTTTGTAGGGTTTAACGCGTTATAAATCAGATCGTAAAATATACAGTGTTGCTTATTACATTCTTGCCTTTGGTTTTAAATTAATAAAACCTTAAAAGTAAGCAACAATAAAATTGTAGTATTGTATTTTATATACTCTACACTTTTATAGAGTGTTTGTAGTTACTTTATGTTCTCTATATTTGAGAAATATGTAATTCCATTTTTTAGAAGTGAAAGCTGTGTGTAAGAAGCACATAGTTTGTCTGATAATGAAATGTTTTTTTTAAATGCTTAATATTTCTTTTTCAGCTTCATGCTCCATCCCGCTAAGTAGGAGGGTAGACAGAGAGAATTACGTGTTAAGAGATTTTTGTCTTATTTCAGGACGTTGCGCCGTCGAACCTATAACTACTAGCCTTTCTTTTCTTTTCTTTTCACATTCACTCTGTAGCAAGGTACATTCCGCTTCCTATTTTCCAACGATTTCTGGAGAAGAAATAAAAATATTCAATATGTAATTTTCCCTTGAGGCCGGTCGTGGCGCAGCGGCACAAAGTGTGACTGTAAACCGACTGGTTGTGGGTTCGATCTCCCCTCGAGGAGATGAAATATTTATATTTCCATGTATTCGCTCTGGTGTCGAGGCAAAGCGCGGCGTTGAGTTCTGCCACTTAACACGCAATGCCCCCGAAATTCGGCAGAAAGTGGCTCTGTCTACCCTGCTGTGTGCGTGATACAGCGTGAAGCTGATTTTATTTATTTTTAATTTTCCCGAGTGGGAATCGAACTCACGACCTTTCATGTTTACAGTCACACGCTTGTGTACCTGCACCACGATTGGAATGAATTATATTTTATAAACGATTTTACTTTAAATATATATAAGTATAATAGACAATTGTTGTTAGTAAATTCTTGTTGAGCCTCATTCACTTAAGTCCAAAATCTTCGATGTAAGACGAGGATTAGGCTCTTGAGTTTAGTGGAAATTAATACATATTTAATGAGGCCAGTCGTGGCACAGAGGCACAGGCGTGTGAATGTAAACACGTCAGGTTCTGGGTTCGACTCCCGCTCGAGAAACAATAATAATAATAATAAATAATTATTAAAAAAATTAGGCCAGTCGTGGCGCAGAGACACCAAGTGCAGCTGATTGCGGGTTCGATCCCCACTCGAGGAAATGAAATATTTTTTTTTAATTTATATTTCCATTTCGCCACTCAGCATGCAATGACTCTAGAATTCCGCGGAAAGTGGGGAATTCAGTGTCTTCACACTAGGTTTTTGCCTACCCCGCTGTGTGCGGGATACAATGTGAAGTTAATTATATATTTTTATCAATAAAGTTCTCTAAAAACTGATATAATGAACATTGAATAGAACAGGATTCAAATTCGCATCTATCAAATAACAAATAATTTCACTTAAAAGTTGAAATATGGTCTAAACAATATTTCAATAAATAAGCTATTCACAGTCAAACAATGGAAAGCCTCTGGCATGGAACAAACTCTACATTATTATAAAGCTGTTTGTTATATAAGAGAATTTTTCATTATTATTATACTGACAGTATATTAAGATATAATATTATGATCAAATAT
>DWQW01002523.1:0-26477 GCA_018249695.1 Heliconius erato demophoon | reverse complement strand
CGTTGAGTTCTGCCACTCAACACGCAATGCCTCCAGAATTCGGCAGAAAGTGGGGAACGGAGTGTCTTAACACTAGGTTCCCTCTGCCTACCCTGCTGTGTGCGGGATACAGCGTGAAGCTAATAATTAATATTCTAATCTATAACGGTGTAATAGTAGCCCAAAAGCCATAACCCTTTATTATTTAAGATGTTAACGTACCATCGAGATGAAAGTTGCCACTTAGAGGCATGTGGTCTTATTAATATACAACGGCCATTATCTTGTTGTTGTAGCAACTTTTTACTTCTATTCTAGAGTAATATAATAACTCATGAAGTATAGTAGTGGATAAGTATAAGGTGAAGGAAAAAATTATAGAAACTTTTTTTCGCTTAATAGGGTAAACAGTGAGTGCCTATACCTAGTGTCAATATATTTTGCACTTACGTGAATACGTACGTATACGAAATACGTGAATTTGAGCCTTTGTGTGTTGAGTTCCGCCGCTCAAAACACCACTGTGGTTTCCAGAGTGGAGAAGACAAATTATGGCCCGCCATGTGGGGATCGAAACCACAACCATTGTGGCAAAAGCTGGCTCACTGCGCCACGATAGAGCAGAATTAATTTATTTTTCCCTGACATGCTATGTGTTCCACATAATAACTCATTCACTTTGACGCAGTACTAAATCACACATATAAAAATATTAAACTAACAAAACCGTAAAAAGAGATAATTTAATGTAAGCATAAAGAACGTTTACTCGTATATACAAGTAAGAGAAGTTTAAAATGTGATTTTTATATTTTTTGTCTGTCTGTTGAACGGTTTTCATAACACGCGGATACTATCCAGGGGAGGTCTTGATCTTAGGTTTAAATTTTTCTTTAGACTTTAGTGTTTTTACATTTTTCAAGCTTAATTTATTTTTTAAAAATAATTTTGTGGCCAAGCCTCCACATTTATAGCCATGGACGCGGATACAATCTTTATATAATAGATTTAATTTGTATGATGATAGAAAACATCGAGTTTTCAAGATTTAGGATCGGGATCGGAGTTTACGTGGAAAAACAACGCTTGAAGTAATTACCTAAATATCGTATAGCTAAATATTTTTTTTAAATACAACATAAGGCATAAATAAGCATATGACTTTAAACGCGATGTTTGTGGTTTTAGTTCCCACTCAAGGAAAGAAATATAATTTATTAATATTTTCATTTCTTCGCTTCGGTAATAAGGCAAGGAACGGCGTTGAGTTCCGCAACTCAATACAGATTCCTCGAAGATTTCGCAGAGAGCGAGGAAAGTAGTGTCTAAAAACTAGATTACTTCTGCACGCTCTGCTATAATTGCTTTACATTATACATATCGTAAAGCTGAAAAAAATCTTAAAGAGTATATCTGTTATATCAACATAACTGTGATTTTTCAAGTGCATATAGTTATTTGTATTAAGTTCCAATATTTTTTTTATTATTTTTTTTTATTTTATTTACAGGGTACCAAAACACAAATAAACAATTTTAATATTTCTGTCTGTTTGTCGTTCTGTTCATTAGGGCTAACCTCCGGACCAGCTGAACCGATTATTATGGTACCTACTGACACTGAAAGATGGATCGGGTTGTGGAGCAATAAATGCTATTTTGATACAATTAAAAAGTTATGTCAATTTAAAGTATGTAGTTTGACAAAATTGCTACTCCATAGTAGAGATGATGTGAGTAGGAGATGTGATTATTTTATACAATTGTTTTACTGAATTGGCTAAATCTTTCAAAGTTTTGTTGTTTGATATTGTTATAGAAAAAAACTCGATAGAAAAAACTCCAGATTGTATGATTATAAAATAGACCAAGATTTAGCATTCTCCATTGTAAGTTGACACCTTTTCAAGTAGCTACGAGGCTACTACTGCTTGCAATTTCTCAATTCTAGATAGAGATTTGTGGCGCATTAAATAATCTATGTGTTAACCTGGACTTTTTGCGGAATTATACAGTTACAGTTTACCTAGACAGATGTGAATACGACAATTTATGCAAACTTAAATCAATTCTCAAGACATTTAAATTGCGATTTATTTAATGCATAACAGTATAGACAACAAAACTAAAATAAATTATCCATTTTTAAAGTTGTGTACCTCCAAAGGAAAAAGACGGAACCCTTATAGGATCACTTACTTGTATATTTGTCGTCTGTCAAGACCATTCTACGCGTTGAGGTATCAATCTGAAACGAATATCAGATATTCAGATTTACAGTTCCTTGGAGCACAAAAATATGAGCATTTGTGTATAGTTTGTGCTCCATTTTGTATGAATTTTGCTGCGTAATCAAACCCTTATAGTACTTTCTGTTACGAAAGTTAGGACGAAGTAAGATCTTACAATACAAATAAAAAATAAATTAATTAAGATAGACAAACTTAATATTTGTAGTTCATTTCATACAAAATCAGTGTAACGCCGCATTAACAAAATCTGAAATTGGTACAGAACTCTCGGTGGGCGAGTCCGACTCGCACTTGGCCGGTTTATTCTCTTAAGAATAAACCGGCCAAGTGTACTTATACACTTAAATAAAGATTCGTATATTTCAAACTGACGGAGCCGCACGAGGGCCGCTAGTAAGACATTTAAAATAAATGAAACATTCAAAATCCATTTTGAGTAGAATATATAGTACATGAATTATTTCATATCTAATAGCTAGTTTTTTATTTCTTTCTTTATCTTTCTCCATATAGTAGGCAGCAGAATTCAACGTCTACCCCACTTTAACTAATCACGAAGACATTTTTTTTAGCCTCACGCTTCTTCAGAGAACTTGAAACCTAGTGTTAAGACACTCCGTTACCATCAAGACATTTCCGTTTCCCACTTTCCATTGCAGTATTGTGAAGGAAAGATAAATAAATATTTCACTCCACCAAATGAGAATCGAACCCACAACCGTCGCGTTCACAATCGGCTCGATATCGGCTATCAATATTTCATAGCATACTAAATTAAATGTATGTGCAATAAATCATTGTACAGATTTTGTTCAACTTTTATCAGCGATCGTATCGAATGGCCGCGGTAACTGGAGCGGCGCCTATACACTATACACCTGCGTGGAAATTTAAATTATTTTACTATTAATCTAGCTACTATGGAACTTGCTAAACTTGAAATTAATTCATCAAATGTAAATTAGGCTGTAGATAGCCGTAGCGGTTGTGAGTTCGATTTCTGTTGAATAGGGTATTTATAGTCAAAGATATGAAGATATAGAGGCTGTACTATGCCGACATGTTAGATAACAAAGAAAACCTAGTGCTTGGACACAATATTCTCCACTTTCTGTCCGAAGCCAACAGCGCTCTTATACCGCACACCATACAAAAGAAACAAAAATATTGTTTCCTTTTATCTCTACTTTACGCTTTATCCCATATACGGGGTGTCAAGCAGAAGGAAGCCCAGGGTTAAGACACTCCGTTCCCCATATTTTTTTGTGCGTGTTTTTTTGCCCAAATTATTGATACAATGCGTGTTGATTGGCGGCACTCACTTACCAGAGCGAAGAAATAAAAATAATTAATACCCTCGAGAGGGTATCGAAGTCACTACTGTCGCGTTTACAGTCCAGCCACTTCGTAACAACTTCATCGATCTATTATAATTTAGACAACAAATTAAACCGATTC
Organism: Heliconius erato demophoon; assembly: GCA_018249695.1. Taxonomy (NCBI): domain Eukaryota; kingdom Metazoa; phylum Arthropoda; class Insecta; order Lepidoptera; family Nymphalidae; genus Heliconius; species Heliconius erato. Next base: position 22,789 of record DWQW01002523.1, on the reverse strand, counting down.
TTTTATGCTTGTAAAACGTGTCTGTTTCGCAAGATTATTAAGTAATATTTTAGAAATACCTTTATTTCCAACCTGTCAATGCCATACATTGTCTCGAGATCTGTGTAAATCAATATACGCCTGAGGGCGTGTTGTACAACCATTACTATACTATACGTTATATAGTTATCTATATTCGATGTCGAGTACCGATAGAATTATCTTGGTTTTATATAAAATAGCTTTTTTGGTGTGATTTTGACATAGTATTGTGAAATCAAGCAATATCGTAAGTTCTCTAATAGGAAAACAAATGTTTTTTTTTAATTTCTTTTGTTTTTTTAGTGTCCATGGCCGTACGATTTCAGCTTTGTTTATGTGATGTTTATTTTACCAATTTAATTTTGTTAGTAAAATTTCTTTTTTTATTATTCAAACGAGCGTAGCGATTTTGTAATCCCAACAAACCCTCACCCTTTCTCACCTCTTATTTTAAATTTATTAATTTATTATGGACATAATATTTTCTGTATTCTAATACTATTAAATATATTAAATAATATTTTTTTTGACGCCATATTTGGTTCTATCAGATCAGGTAATTTTATATCTTTGAAAGACAAATAGTTTCATGCTATTCGGATTTATAGCTAATAACTACAACAGCTTCATTCTGTATCTTTAGAGCCTTCGCTCTTCACTTTCCTACGAAAAGAAAATATGGGACACAACTTAAAAATCCGCGCCAGTCGTGGCCCTGCGCCACAAAGTGTGACTGCAAAATCGACTGGTTGTGGGTTCGATCGCCACTCGAGGAGATGAAATATTTATTTAAATTTATATTTCCAGTTCTCCGCTCTGGTGTCGAGGCAAAGCGCGGCGTTTAGTTCTGCCACTCAACACGCAATGCCTCCAGAATTTGGCAGAAAGTGGGGAACGGAGTGTCTTAACATTAGGTTCTCTCTGCCTACCCTGCTGTGTGCGGGATACAGCGTGAAGCTGCTTTTTGATTTTTTAATTTTAAAAAATAAGAAAGGAACATTTAATAAAAGAAACATATTTTATACATAAAATATGTTTCTTTGTAAATATAAAATATATTTTACTACAGACGGACAACACGTGACCCTATAAGGGTACTTATTGTATTTATGTTTAGAATTGCGGAACTGCCGAAAATTTCGTAAAAAAACTTATTCATCACCGTTTTACTATTATTATTTGTATGGGATATGTAATAAAAATCTTAATATTATATCAAATTAAAGTGACATAGTAGCGACATGTTTTCTAATGGTTGTGCGGCGCCAAGAAGAAAGTGCCGTCTACGGCCAACCCGTATGTTGCGTAAGATCGGTCAAAATATGTTGTGAATATAACACCACGTCGAGTATTGGCTACTTATAATTGAAATTTTTGTTTTTACCGATGTTCCCATAGCCAAATTTAAAATATATATATTGAAGTTCTATATAAAATGTTGATTGAAGATTTGAACTCACGTCTCACGTTTCATTAAGTATTTCAGTAAATTACAATTTTGTAGGAAACTTTATTAACAAATTATAAGTTAAGATCTATGCTTTTCTAAAATATCCGATTAAAAATTAAATAGCTTCAAACTGCCCGTATACAACGAGGGTAAGGAGAGAGAACCCAATGTCAATACATTTCGGCTGAACTTAACGCTGCAAATGTCTGGATCTTGTTCTCTAAAATATCATACACACGTTACAATCATACAGTTATATAAAATCCGTAAAAAAGTAATATGCAAAATTTTGAAGCTTGATGTATAGAAAAAAAAACATTTTCACACTTTTTCTTGCACAGCAGGATAGGCAGATGGAACTTAGTATCATAGACAGAGACAATGTGTTCTCCATTATCCATTTCGAATTTTTGGTGTATCTCAACACCGCGCTCCGTCTACCAAAACAGGAAATTAAAGCAAAATTAAATATTGTCATCCCCCGAATGCGATCGAACTCACAACCGTCATGTTTACATTCACAGCTATCCCACTGCGCCATGACGGCCTCGAAGCTAGTGATATATAGTAATTTATGGTAATTCGTTATTTACTACGTGCGCCTACGACTATACCTATAGGGAGTATAGGTATTGAGACGAATGCCTGACCCAATAACACTATTCAATTATATAGAATCTATGAATAACTCTTGATTTGAATTAGGCATGTATAATAAAATTATTAATTTTGCCTATTTACCTCAATACATATATTATTGAACGCCTTTGAACTCGAGGTACAATAAATTTGATATTAGTATTTTGAATTTGAAGCTGTCGTGGAGCAAGGGTAAAAGCGTGTGTCTGTAGATGACGGTTGTGGGTTCCATTTCCACTCTAGGTAATGAATTGTTTCATATTTTTGTTTTCTCGCTCTGGTAACGAGGCATAGTGCGGCGTTGAGTTCAGCTACGCAACACGCAATGATTAAAGAATTGAACGAAAGTGGTAAATTTAATGGAAGTGTCTTAATAGGAAAGGAGTGTTTTAACACTAGGTTTCCAGGGTTCGTCTGTCTACTTGCTGCTGTGTGTGAGAGTCAGCGTGAAGCAGGGAAAAATATATTACAAATTTGTTTTCAGGAAGAAGAGGCAAATGAATTACTTACATTTCCTCGCTTTGGTAAGTCTACTACACTAGGTCTTACCTGCCCATCCTGTTATTAGGTGATAAGCTTGAAGATTTTTTAAATATTCCCTAGATTAATGTGATAAAATATAGATTTGGTTGGGTTCTTTTATCTGTCAATATGTGAAAAATGGAGTGGTTTCTCACTAGACTAGACTTCTATTAATCTTAAATATTGTTAACGCATAAAAATGAATAAATAACGATATAATATGGATCGTACGCCATTAAACTCAAGGACACTCGAACAAACAGTAAAGTTAAAATACAATATAAATTACTTAGCAAAAATCCTATTTCCCAAAATAAGGAGGAAGGAAAATAACTTCCACGGCCCTCTCGCCCTCCGCCACGCCCGCTTTATGCTGCGTTTACACTAAAACTAAGAATTAATAGGAATATGATTTATAAGGGTAGTGAGGTCGACTCCCACTCAGGGGTATGGGATATATGCTAATTCCGGTAAGAAGATAAAGCGTGTTATTGACTTGCGTGTCGAGCGAAATTTCGAGGGGGAGGGAGTATGTTTTTCTTACCCTGCTAAATGGGAGATAGAGCTTTATTTAGCTTTCATTGTAAAGAAGCACTAAAAGAGAATTCCTCAAAATTCCTATAGAAATGGGAAAAATGGAAATTTTCATTTTGTACCTGAAAATCTACGCATAAAAATGGGGGCGATGACAAGTTCCACATAAAAGAAAGATACTTTTTCTTTTTCTTTTTTGTTCACTTTTTTTCCTTATATTGCTAATCAATTGACGAACCGATCGAAAAATAAAATATCTAGGCAAGTAACAACAAAATTCAATCGGATCATACTCTGCGGGCTTCCAACAAAAATATAGTGGAAAAATTCGATAGAGCGGGCTCGCCACCGTGTTACTTGCATAGATAACGCAAACACGCGCCGTGTTTACATTTACACACCTTTATGTGCTCTGGTAGAGCCCGCCGTGGCGTAGTGGAACAGCGTCTGAGTATAAAAGCGACGGTTACGGGTTCAATTACACTCGGAGAAATGAAGATACAGTCTTAACTTTAGGTTCTTTCCGTCTTCCGTCTACCTGCTATTTGCGGCGTGAAGGTATATAAAAGGGTAACAAAAATGATTTAGTTTTCATTGTTTCATTTAATTTAGTTTAATTTAGCTTATTACAAACACTTTTGAATCGTCACGTACTGCAGGAATCGGCTCTAGGCAAGAAAGGCAGCCAGTGGTAGTCAATATTTTAAGGTAAGTTAAGCCATAAAACTAAGTATATTCTTAACATTTTATTTTTAGTTATATACTGTACCTCGCATACAATAGAATAGGCAAAAGGAAACTAGTGTTAAGACACTCTTTTTCCGGACATGCTGCCTAATTTTCAAGACATTGCGTGTTGAGTGGCGGAACTAACGCTGAGCTCTCTTTTTTAGTAATAGAAGTGATCGTAAGTATGTAAATGAAAATAATTAAATTCCCTCAAGTGGGAATCTAACTCAGAACCGCCGCGATTGCATACATATGTTTATATTAAGCATTCTCGACGTAGAGCTGTAAGACGAAATTTAGGCAAGTCAACGCCCTTATATCCTGTGTTATCATATTTTATAGATATTTTTTATAGTTTTCTATAAAAACGCAATCAATGGAGGACCGGAAGCCGTTGCTGTAGCCAGAGCACCCAAATCACGTACGTCGTACACGTTTTATTTATTGTGTATATCGTAAAAACATTTTTCATGGTTCGACCGACTCTGGGTTATGTCTGAAATGTGAATGGCATTATAATAGAAGTTGATATTATATTAACTTAGATTTCATGCTTTCACGCTTTTTCCCGCTTTTTCACGATAGGCAGAGGGAATCTAGTGTTAATACATTCCGTTCTCCAATTTCCGTCCAATTTTCGAGATATAGTGTTGTGTGTGTTTCAATTCTCAACACCGCGCTTTCTTGGCAGAGAAGAGAAATGATAGCTTCAGTGATACTCCGAAGTGGTGATCGAACCCACAACCATCGCGTTTACCGTCATGTTATACCACTGCGCCGCGCTGTTATCATTTCTATTATTAAATTAGTAAACAACGGTGCACTGTGAGTGCAAATGTTATCTCGCACACTTCTATACACGTGGCTGATTTCACACCGTCTGTTTGTGTTTGTGCATTATAAATAATATAAATATATGCATATATAATATGTACATATATATATACATTAGGGTTTTTTTCTCTACTCTTTTATGTGCGGGATACAGCGTGAAGTTAAAAAAATCTGTTAAATGTGAGTCCGTACCGCCGTAAGTGCACTCAGTTTGTATGAAATGAATTATAACTATAAATTTGTAATGTTTTTTTTTCTATATAATTCCTATAAATTTTTACTCCTCACCTAGTGCCAAATTTCATAACTTTAGGTCCACGGGAAGTACCCTATATAGGTTATGATTACCCTACGAATTTTTTACAGCAAATTTAATACATAAATGCTCATATCTTTGATCGCATAGACTTAGAAGCCCGATTTTATGTACTTCATGGACCTAAATATTAAATATTATTACATCTTAATGTTTCCACACTATCTGCAAATAAATGGTCGGATAGATAAATACAGACGGACAACAAAGTGACCCTATAAGCAATCCGTTGTTACATTTTGTGGTACAGAACTCTGTAAAGAATAAAATACCCACGCCATCTTATATAAATAAAAAAAAAATTAATCACCTTCACGCTGTATCCCGCACATAGCAGGGTAGGCAGAGGAACCCGTAATCATCTACATATATCTAAGATTTAATAAAAAATAGCTTTAAGAAAAAAAAATATTGTGTTACATTTATCTCTTCTTTAGAATAAAAAAGAAAAGTGCTCAACTTGTTTGGGTACGTCGAGATAATAAAGGAATAATAAAAGAGACAGAGGACAGAAGAGGAGATACTGTCACGTAAACGAGATGAGAGAGGCATGCCACGGCGTTGAGCGCTCCGTTCTCTCTGGCAACCCGCTAGCGTGGACCTAAAAATAATCTTTGCTCTACAAAATACGAGAAACTGCGCCATGATGATAATTATTCTACTACACAAGCTTTACTACTTCCACGTGGCCACCCACGAAATTTTATTATCAGGCATCTATAAATATCGAAGTGTCGTAGCGCGGCGTCACAGTGTCTGACTGCACGACGATTGTGGGTTCCATTCTCACTTGGGAAAATGAGATGCTTTCAATTTCTCGCTCTTGCGAGAAATACGGCAAGATAACGATGGTTGTGGGTTCGATTCCCATTTGGTGAAACGGGTAGTTATTTCCTTGTTCTGATAAGATCGCTGCGTTCCGTCACGTGGAAAGCATAGAATGGATTGTCTTTACAACAGTTACTTACTCACGTAGCTTCACGCTGTATCTCTAGCGGGGCAGTCAGAGCCATTGCCATTTGGGAGGTTCTCATGCTTTTTACGTGACCTTCCTCCAGTATCTTTGATATGGTGTTTTCGAAGGTCAATCGAGGTCTCCTCTATCTCTCTCAATGTGAGAACGGAATAAAAAAATTATATAATGCTATTGAGGCAGACAGACCCATAAAAAGTTGCACAGTGTTCAGTTTTAAATTTTCCGAAATTGTCTTTTTTCTATCAGTGTAATAATATAAAAATTGATTTAAGTGGAAATCGCACTCACGCCCTCTGGTTAAGCTGTCAAAATACACAACTACTCGCTACATCAAGTCGGTAAAGTCAACAAATGACGTAATTTTTACACGTGGAGCGGACGACACGAGCTCAGCAATAATAGCGTTTGTGTGTAAGTACTTGTACGACATGTACGGAATAAGAGATAAATTTAAATAGATAATGGAGCTGTAATTGTTACGACTATATGTTTATTTTAGTATTTATTTAGTTAGTTGAGTGGTGGAACTCAACCAATCAGGTTCATGCAAAATAAAAAAGAGCAGCTTCACTTGCACTGCACAGGGAACCTAGTCTTAACATGCAGAATTTTCAGAATGTTGTGTAGAATGTGACGGAACTGAACCAATAACTTTCACGTACGTACGTACGTTACAGTAAGACAATATCCCGCTGAGCCATAGAATATAATTATTCCTCAGCGCAGCAGGGGCACAAGCATATTACTGCAAACGCGACAGTTGTAGAGTCAATTCCCACTCAGGGGAATTAAATATTTCATATTTGTGTTTCCTCGTTCTGGTAACGAGGTAAAGCACGGCGTTGAGTTCCGCCACTCAACACGCAATGCCTCGAGAATTTGGCATAAATTGGAAACATGAAATGTCGTAATGGGAACGGTTTGTCTTAACACTAGGTGCCCATGGCTTATCATGCTATGTGCGGAAAACAGTGTGAAGCTAATCAAAAATGAAAAATGGCAATTATTCCTTCGAATGAGGATTCAACCCTCAACCCTTGAGTGCACTGTCACATAAATGTGAAATGGATCACATTATACACTCATTCATCACAATATCTCAGAAACTACAAATGCTGGGACTAGAAGTACCAAATTGTACATGAGCTTTTATTTATAGGACGTAGGTACTCACTAAGGCGGGGATTTCTAATATTCTACCTCTAAGGGGTTGTTTTGGGGTTGATAGTTTGTATGGAACTTCGTTACTACACGTGCTAGGACCCTCAAATTTTGCATGGGCGCTATTTATAGTACGTAGGTGTTCACTGAAACGGGAACTTACGAAATTCAACCCCTAAGGGGTTGTTTTTGGAGTTGATATTTAGCATGAAACTTCGTTGCTACAAGTGCTAGTTCTATTTAACTTGGCCTTTTAAAAATAGCCTAATCCCAAAATCCCGAATTACCTAGTAAAGACATTAAGTTAACCACTGAGCCAGAGATTCATAGTACTAGAGATATCACGTCTCACGTGCTATTGCACTGTCTGCTATTCTAATGTCTAGTTGAAAGCCTAGTATTGATATTTGTTTTATTGTATTTGTAATACAAAAACGGAATGTATCGCGTTGGATGAATTAGTATAGTAGTCTTTAATATATTATATATTTTTTATTTAGGAAACATTAATTAAGGAATGAATTCACATTTTGAGTTTATATTTGACAATAGACAGCTCTCTGTTAATAGATTCTCTTGTGACAAGGCACTGTGTTCTTCACATTCCGCTCGTTTTGTGACAGAGGTGACTTTTGTTTTTTTTTGTTAGGTTGACTTCAAATAATCATAATTATAATTTTAGCCTTGCCCACTGCTGGACATAGGCTTTCTTGAAGGATCTCTACTATAATCAATCCTGCTCTGTTCGTGTCCGGCGACTTCCGGCTACCTTGATCAGATTGTCGCTTCACCAGGTAAGAGGCCTGCCCACTGAGCGTCAATCGGTTGTTTTAATTTAAAGTTTCAAATTCATAACTAACGTGGCGCCTCTCCACTGTGCCACTGAGGTATACAATATATTGTTGCGACTTTTTATATTACTCAAAGCGGCCTTGTGATTTTATTCACTTAAGCAACATAAAAGAAGCAACCATTGTTTTAGATAATGGCAAAAATATTACGAAATCTTAAAAATATATATCTTTTTGAGCTTAAAAGTTTTTTAATCACACTCAAAGACCTCAATTTGCATATAACTGGTATAAAAATCTTAAGAGTTGAGGCCTTCGTGACGCATATAGAAGGCTGGGCAGTGGCAACCTAGTGCTAAGACACTCCGTTCTCGTGTGTTGAGTGGCACAACTCCACGTCGCGCTTCATCTTGTTAGCATAGTGAGGAAATGAAAATAATTAATTCCCCCACAAAGGAATTGAATCCACAGCCATATACTATATTTATAAACTATTCAAAATAAACTATTATATCAGATTACAATGATACATTGTGTAGATATTAATTATGATATTTTATGAGGCAAGATTATCTTTGTTTTGACTGGAACACCAAGGACATGTTCTATTTACGGTTGATAAATTGGTAGCGTTGTAGTATACCTCATAGAATTATATATATCTATATATACTTTTATTAAACTTATTTATTATATATATACTTAGCCTTCGTAGCACAGGGGCACAAGCGTGCGACTGTGTGTGTTTGACTCGTACTCGAGGATATTAGATATTTAATATTTTTATTTCTTCACTATGGTAATGAGGCGAAGTGCGGTGTTGAGTTCCGCCACTCATCACGCAATGTCTCCAGAATTTGGCGGAAAGTAGGGATCGGATGTATCTTAATGGGAACGGGATGTTTTAACGTTAAGTTTTTTGGTCACTCGAGGAGATGAAATATTTACTTAAATTTATATTTCCATTTCTTCGCTCGGCGTTGAATTCTGCCACTCAACACGCAATGCCTCCAGAATTTGAGGAACGGAGTGTCTTAACACTAGGTTCCCTCTGCCTACCCTGTGTCGTATTTCTACTGTGTGCGGGATACGGCGTGAAGCTGATTTTGATTTGTTTGTTACTTGATGCAACTGCAGCATAAGCATAACCATACTTCGCCTTTTCTGACTTGGTTAAATATAAACAAAATAAAAAAAAACATAAAATATTTGATGAGGATATTATGCCTTATTATTAGGCCCCCTTTACCTAATTTATTCTTATGATATACTTATGAAGAAAAACGAAAAAAAACCAATAAACCTGACTGCATGAAACTAAAAAGCAGAATAAAACAAGCCCAATGTAATCTATATTTTATCTATATCTATAAGTTATTTTAGAGGCCAATTGTGGCGCAGGTCACACACTTGTGGGTATAAAAGCGACTGGTTTTGGGTTGGATCCCCACTCGAAGAAAAAATAAATAAATTTATATTTTTATTTCTTCGCGCTGGTGTCTAGGTAAAGAGCGGCGCTGAGTTCCGCTCTCAACGCGCAATACCTCTAGAATTTAGCGAAAAGTATAGAACGGAGTGCCTTAACACTATGTTTCCTCTGCCTATCCTGCTGTGTGCGGGGTACAGAGTGAAGTTGATTTTACGTTATTTTAACTATACCTACATACATTATTTTATCTATAGAATAATATATCTATAAGTTATTTTAACTGTAGATTATTTTATCTATAGGTTACTATAACCGTTACCAGGTGCCCTGTTGACATTTGACTGCTATAAACCCGACAATTTACTCGCTCTCAAAACTTTGAGTTTTATAGATCGTTAAACTAAATTTGGATTCAATGAAGATGTGTCTTCATGTATTTTTATAAAACTTCCGCATTTATCGGTGTATATAGAGGAGTAATATTGCGTAATAAGTAGCGTAACTCAACGCTGCGCTTTCCAGACAAAATTCGTCTGAGAGTGAAATTGATTTTAATATAAACAATTATTTGGATCGATCGAATAAGCTACATTTAACTTCCAAATTATATACATATGTACCTACTGTATATAGAAATTTCCTAAATATAAGATTAATTAGTATAAAAGATTTTCTTAAACCCTACAAGAACGGGAAAAAATGAAATTTTACGTATAAAATTACGTATTTTACGTATTGTAAGAATTTAGGCAAACGAAGTTACCCAGAGGCATGTAGATTTTAAATTTACTAAATCTTTATTCGGACACAGATCTATTACATACAAGTGTAACTGTAAAATTGATTGGTTGTGGGTTTGATCACCACTGGAGAAAGTGAAATATTTATTTACATTGTGTACATGTTTTCATTTCTTCGCTCGAAGCGAAGCGCGGCGTTGAGTTCCGCCACTCAACACGCAATACCACCAGAATTCGACGGAAAGTGGGGAACGGAGTCGGAGTGTCTTAACACTAGCTTCCCTCTGCCTACCTCGCTGTGTGCGGGATATAGCGTGAAAATATCAAATAAACAAATATAACTAGATTATTTCTTCTTAACAACCATCGACACAGTAGTTTTAGTTTGTACAATTAAGTTATTTAAAAAAATCTAAACACAGTTCAACAAATATTTACACAAACACAAAATATCAAAAGGATTCAAGGAATCCAAATCCAAATAGACATAAAATGGAAGGCCCTAAGGATAATTAAAACTTCAACACTTGTTTGAGCGTTTGAGCGTAATAAAGTCGCGGTTTGATGACAGCCGGTGGTCTCTATGTGGGGTGGAGACGCGGTACGAGACTAGTTCTAAAATAACTTTCTTATAGGTTTTTACTGGATTTTTATGGCGTCGTAAAAATATCGCGTGCGGGTGTGCCGTGGTGCAGCCGCATGGTGTCATTTGGTTGAGTAGATTCATAATATTATCGTAAAATATGTGAATAGAGGCCAGTCGTGGCTCAGGGGTACAAGCGTGCGATCCTTAACGTTACAGGTTGTGGGTTCGATTCCTACTCGAGGAATTTAAACATTTAATATATTAAATTCCAGACTCTGGTAACGAGGCAAAGGGCATTGAATTTCGCGCAATGCTCGAGAAAATGAAGGAAAGTGGGACAATGGTGTGTGAGAGTGTCTGAATGAAAATAGTGTTTTAACACTAGGTTCCCACTTCCCTAAAAAAAATCAGCTTCACGATGTACCTAGTGCTAAGGCTAAGATAATCTGTTTCCAAAAAACATAATAAACATTAATATATATTGAGTGTTTATGGAACACGATTCAGTCGCCCCTGTCACTAAAGCCAATAAATAAAAAAAAAACTTATTACCAGAAATGGGAATCTAACCCACAATAAACGCGTTTACAATCAGACACTGCACCATGACGGCTTCATTATTATTACTTATAAAAATAGATAACGGTATCTACGAAATATTTATAATTCAAATTTAAAATTTGACCTGCATTTTAAACTAACAAATCCATATATCTTTTTACTATTTTATTATTCTGTATTATGTTAATATATTTGCTTTTATTGAGCAAAACCCACTCGTCGCTAATAAAAATGAATGCATTTTTATTTCTATGAGACTCAATAGTTATATATTATTGAAACTGTAAAAGTTAATGGGATCTCCATATTATTATATTTTATTATGTTTGGAGCCAGTCGTGGCGCAGGGGCACATGCGTACGATTGGAAGCAGATTGAGGGTTCGATTCCCATTCGATTTTGATGTCTTCGCTCTAATAACGAGGTAAAGCACGGTGTTGAGTTTCGCCAGTCAACTCGAATTGGAAACTAAAAAAATTGGCCAACGTAACTATCGAGGTAAGAATTGAAATGAATAACATAATTTAATATAATCTAATATATCCTCAATAAATGGATTGTCAAATAAAAAAAAATTATAATTCGAACCAGTACTTCCTGAGATTAGCGCGTACAACCAAACAAACTCTTCAGCTTTACAATATTATTATAGAATTATAGATATAAAAAGGCAAAATTAATTAAAAATAAGAAACTTGAACGTGATAGCCATTATTTAAAGGAAGTTAAGTAATTTGGGAGAGTCATAAATTTGAAGATTATACGGTTTTAAAAGTCTTAAGCATTGTGCAAAGTTTTTAACTGTCACGCTGCTCGGGAAATAAAGTGTACACTCAGAGCTCGGCTACAGCTATCATTTTTATGAACAAAGGGAGAGGAATAATTGAAAATGTATATCTTTTTTTTTTGTTTTAGTTTCACGCTGTATCTCCCTTTTATGTGTATTTGTATATAGATAGGATAGGCTATCTCCGTTCCCATCCCATCCACCCAATTTTCAGGGATTGTGTGTTGAGTGACGGAACTCAACGCTGTGCTTTGTCTTTTTACTAAGATTTAAAACCGCCATATAGAGCCATAACACCTGGAAACGTGGCACTCCACTACTACGCGATGGTTACGGCATGAGGACCAACGTTTAAATCGTCGTTGACGATGATTAAAAGTAATCAACGCCAGCAAAGCCCCATCTAAAAGGTAATAAGCCAATAAATAAAGCAACAGCAATAAAGAAGTCTAGTAAATGTCCATGGATATAAAGTTTTGTCATCTTTTGTTCGAGCCTCCTTTGTTCTCGCCGGTGGCAATACTCCAATTCCCTACATTGTGTTGAATTTGAATTCGTTACTGTATATATATATGTATATATCTTGTTATCAAAAGGCTTGCTCTTATTGTTTTCTTTATTAGTTTTGTGTAAATAAATCTAGTGGTAGTATACGTTTTTATTTATATTATTTTTATTGGCTTCACGCTGTATCCCGCATATAAAAGGGTAGGCAGAATGAACCTGGAAAACTAGTGTTAAGACTCTTCCATTAAACATTTCCCCCGAATTCTGGAGGCATTGCTTCTTTTTACACTGTATGCCGCATATAGCAATATAGGAACATGACCACAATCAAAGATCTAAGTATAAAAAAAAATTGCCAAAAAAAGGCTGAGCTATACCAATATGAATGTAGAATCATCCCCTAATCTTATTACAAGTTAAAGTTTGTTTATCAAAACTTTGCACTTTGAACGTTATTCTGAATTAATTAAAGCTACCCCTGGCCCCGGCAGCCCCGGCCGCCCCGGCCGCCCCGAGCCCGCCCCGAGCCCGCCCCGAGACCGCCCTGAGCCCGCCCGAGCCCGGCGCGGGCTGTAGTGGACAATGATTACTGAGGCTATAAAACTTCGCGCTTAATGAACAGCTCTGTTTTAAACTTCAATTTATATGCATTGAAATTACAATACGATTATATTTTGGGGTGGGATTTCGGTGTAGACTATATATAGATAGACTTTAGGCCTTTGTATATTAAACTAGTGGGTGTTTTTGATTTTGATATTGGATATTCCAAAATTTTTGATTAAAAAGAGAGATTCGGAATAAGTCACTTTGTTCTATGCTTCTTAGCTATTCCCACACGTATATTTGAAAAGAAAAGACTTAGTGACCATTTTGGCTATTTTTTGTGTTCATTGTAAAATGTTGTTGGTTTATATGTAGGTAGATTTACTAATATTAAGCAAGAGTAGCGAAGAGTAAGCGAGAGATCGAAAGAGAACTTGGTTTATTTTTGAGAACACAGTATAGATGATACTGGAGATCACGAAATCATGCATGCATGTGGACCCTTCTGAGGGCATGTATGAAGAGATCGGTGATGGAGGAAGAGGCGCAAGAGGTATGCAGAGCTTTTAGCGCTCCGTTTTCTTAGGCTACCCCGCTAGGGATAGAGCGTGGTACAAAATAAATATCCCAATATCCAGGTTCCCTTTGCCTAATAGCAAGATGCTATGTGCGGGATACAACGTGAATCTGAAAAAAATATCAAAATTTATACAAAATGCACAAACACGTGTTCACAAGATCACACGAGAATTAGTAACACTTGCATTCAGTTTACAATAACCAAATATAAAATAAACATATTGATATAATTTATTATGTTTACATTCACAACTTTGAAATCAGCTGTTTTACGTTAACTTGTTAAAATTATATTCTCTTATGGTATTTATAACTTCCTTTAGCATTGGAGGCGCAGTGTGACAGCATCCGACTGTAAGTCTGGTGGTTGTGTATTCGATACTCATTTGAGGGCACTATTATGTCAAAATTATCATCATCATCATAAGATGATATTGCAGTCTTTACACAGTTATTTTTTTCTTTTCTTTTATGATTTATCTTTTACTTTGGACATGATGTAAGATACAATATGTAAGGTCCCAAATTTTTACATATTTTTTTTATAGATTGTTGTTAATAATAGTGCCTTTAACTAGGTTAGAAGTTATGAGAGAACAGATGAACATACAAACAGGCCAGAATCTCTTTTTTGATTCGCCGTAGTCAGGTTAAAATTCATGCTTGTAAATAATTTTAATTCTATTCATTATTTTTTTTTTTTGCGCAACAACTAAATATCAATAGAAAACCTTCAAGGAAACATACAGGTGTTTTTAACACATTTTGGCCAATCGATCGATATATTGATTATATTTAGCGAAAAAAAATATATAAAGGTGTACGAAACTAGTTTAGCAGATGAATTATAAATCTTGTATAAATTATCTATTTTAATGTTCAATTGCTCAATAAATACGCTTCTACGTATATAATATGTAAATATAGTGAAAGTTTGGTCCTTGGTAGTAGGTACTTTGATTGATGATAAATGCCTGGATATACTTAGTTAATATTATTTTAAGGTGCCGCAAAGTTGTTTTTTTTGCTTTTGTTTGTTTATTTTTTTTTTGCGAGAGCAGCATTTTCTTTTTTGCAGAGAGAAATTACTTAAGACATTCCGTTTGCTACTCTCTGCCGAACTTTTGAGGCATTGTGTGTTGAATAAGAGGATAAACGCCGCGCTTTTGCCTTGATACCAGAACGAAGAAATTATAATATTAATAAATAATAATTATTCCCTAGAATGGGAATCGAACCTACCGTTCCGTTACCGTTTTACCTACCGTTGCGTTTTAGTTTTGTGCCCTTGCCCCATGACGGCTGTGTTTTTTTGTTAATTAAAATTATATTTTTCTCAATGCTTTATCGTTTATTACATACATTGTTGACACATTTTTATACTACGAGCATGTAATTAAATCTATGAAACTAAATTTGGTTGTAATAATTGTATCATCATGACACTTAGCAATTTTACGTTAGCTGGTCTGATGAACTAGGATCTGGTTACTGGAACTTTCCCTAGGTTATAAAAAATTGAGTATAGGCTTATATAATTCATAGCTTTAAACACATTTTACACTGACCACTTATAGCACTTCACACACACACACACTTCGTGTAAAAGTGTGTTTTTTAGTTTTTAGAATTCCGTACCTATTAAGGAAAAAAGAAACCCTTATAAGATCACGTTTTGTTGTCCGTCCGTCTGTTTGTCTGTCTGTTAAGAGCCATTTGTTATCTCGGGAACGCTTGGAGATATCGAGTTGAAATTCAAACCATATACTCAATTACTTAGATCTAAGGCGTCATGATTTCCTGAAAAATATGTATTTCTTCATTTACTTACAAAAAAAATATCCGTTTATATCGCAAAAAATTAGTATTTCGACACAATAAAGAGAATCAAAGTAAATACTTCTAGTTGCTTCCGGTTGACCTAGAATTATCAAATTTGGCGACTAGATCTGACAGGTACACTATATACCTACACTATTTCAGGAAAAATCTGAAACAATACTTTTACGATTGATCTTAATAATTATATAATAAAAAATAGTCTTAAAAGTGGGGTAATATTTGGTATTAAAGCCGCTAGTTCAAGTGAGGAGATTCATAATATGAAAGGGCCTGGCAAGCTGGCAAGCTAATGAATTTCAGAAAAAGCTCGACACCTCGAATTTTTGTACGGAACTCTCGGTGGACGAGCTCGACTCGCACTTGTCAAATTATTGATATTTTAGTTACTACTTACCAATTATTAAAAAGTTACTCTATACTGATATCACAAGTGACAAGTTTATTTGGTTGATCCCCCTAATCTCTGAAATTACTATCCATTAGTATACATTTGACACTTTCCTTTGTGTTAAATAGTCCAAGTATCAAGGAGGGCTATAGGCTATATTGCATTGCTTACTGACTTGATGTAATCTACTGTACATGCAGTCAGATTTACCTCGGACACTTAGAATGTGTCATGTCATCAAAAGTCATACACACCTTTTCTATTTGACCACGGTAGTGAAGCCGTAGGTATAACCATAAGGTAGAATAATATAAAATTAGGTCCCTCACTAGGTAAAAAAATATTTTTATTCAAAATAAGAAGTTTCATGCTTAATTTTTCAAAATGAAAGTCAAATAATTTATCACCAGTTCACTAAAATTAGTGCCTCAGACCTAACCAAATCCTCACTTAAGATGAAATCATTTCGTTATTAAACAGAAAAGGACTTGTTTACATAAGTATTATCAACCCATCTCGCGCACCATTTGCTTGAGAACTTCCCCATCTAAAGAGAGAGAGAGAAAGTGCTGTCATAATTCAAAATGCTAAAAATACCTCATAATACATTTGGTCGTAAACTGTTTGTTGACGTCACGCCAAATGCGACCGCCGTTTATGTTGGCACAAGTGATAAGATATAACGGGTTTGAGAGAATTTTTTTTTCAGCTTCACGCTATATCCAGCACATAGCATGGTATTGTAGGCAGAGGGAACCTAGTGTTAAGACACTCCGTTTCCCACTTTCCGCCGAATTTCGGAGGCATTGCGTGTTGAGTGGCGGAACGCAACAGCGCTTTAAGTTAATATAAATATTATTTTTTATGTCCAGGTCATTAGGTTCATGCTGTAAAGCGTGTACCCAGTGTGAAGACTGAAGATACTCCTTTCCCACATTCCGTTGAGTGGAAGGACTGAGCGCTGTGCTTTGTCTTGTTCCCAAGGGGGAAATAAGAAAACATTTCCCAAGTGGAAATGGAATCCACTTAGTTTGCTTTTACAATCAGACAATGGCCTCAAGGTTAATATTATTTTTATTTCCTCACTGTAACAGGTCAAAATGCGGGGTTGAGTTCTGTCAACACAGGTTTTCCTAAATGGAACGTAAAAATATAAATCGGTGGGGTCATAAGTTGTAGCAGGATGAGCATGTGGAAACTGCACTGGATGGCTATCATTTCATTGTAAATATCGACACATCACATTTTTTTGCCGCTATTGGCAAGCGTTTAGCGGATGATAAAATCGACTTCTGAAATTTTATATATATATATATATTTTGTTCTTTTTGAGTTATTTAAGAGCCAGTCAAGTAGAAAAAAGAAATCTATCATAACATATTATTTATACAAACAAATAAATCGCAAGAAAAAGTTACTTTTTTCACTGTCACGCTGTGGTCCCGTATTTAGTAGGGAAGGTGGAAGGGATCTAATGTCAACCCTTTGTTCTACATTTTCCGCCCACATTACTAGACATTGTGTGTAGATTGGCAGAACTCAACACCGCGTGTCTTTTTGAAAATGAAAAAAAAGAGTTGAAAAGTTGAAAATGAAATGAAATGAAAATATTTTGCCCCCTTGAGTTGGAATCAAATCCACAACTATCGAATTTAGAGTCAGACGCTGTGCCACTGCATCACGACGGCTTCAGAAAAAGTTGTCTTTCTCGTTGGGTGGCCTTGTGTTAATAGAAGATCAATACATGATTTTTTCTCAGAAGAGGTCAAAGGTTGCATACAGAATAAGATACCTTTTTTAGTTTAAATGTGAGAGGTAAAAGAATATTAAAAGATGAGTACAAACGTAAAGGAAAATATTATTATTCATAAAAATACAGATGACATAATGTTATTTTAGTTCTTTTAGTTATATAGATACTTAACTTTTGTATAAAAATCACATTTATGTAGGATACGAACTCGTGTTGAGGCCAGTCGTGGCCGAAGGCCACGAGTGTGTGATCGTAAACGTGACAGAGTCTACGTTCAATTCCAGCTCAAGAATACGTATAATAACGTGGCGTTGGACTCCGCCACTCAACTCACAATGCTTCTAGGATTCAGCGGAAGGCGGAGAATGGGAGTGTCTTAAAGAGAAAGGATGTGACCGTAACGCGACGGTTGTGGATTCGAGCCCCACTCGATGGAATGAGTTATTATTTCTTAATATTTTCATTTCTTCACTCTCGTACCAAAGCAAAAGCCCGGTGTTAAGTTCCGCCACTCAACACTCAATGCCTTGGAAAATTCGGCGGAAAATAGGGAGCGGAGTGGAGGATTTCTCTGCCTACCTTGCTGCATTTGATTTTCTTTAATTACAATCTCTCTCAACTTGTACCATATACAAATAAACTTCACCAGGATCATAATAATTTAAAGCGCAGATCTCCTCCAGCCACTCCGCCGTTAACTTTACATGGGAATTGTGAATTAATGGTATGAGCGTGGTGGCTTAAAGACTTTTTACGTTTATTATAATTTAATATTATGATAAACTTATGATTATAAACATGATTATAAATCAGTTAAATCAATCAATCAGCTTCACGCTGTATCCCGCACACAGCAGGGTAGACAGAGGGAACTTAGTGTAAGATACTCCGTTCCCCACTTTCTGCCGAATCTGGAGGCATTGCGTGTTAAGTGGCAGAACTCAACGCCGCGCTTTGCCTCGACACCAGAGCTAAGAAATGGAAATATAAATTTAAGTAAATATTTCATCTCCTCGAGTGGGGATCGAACCCACAACTAGTCTGTTTTATAGTCACACCTCGTGCCGCTGCGCCACGGCTGGCCTCCTTTACTGCGCCAGAAGTTAATAGATAGAGTAGGCAGTGTAAAATTACCGCCATTTCATGATTTGAGCACAAATATTTTGTGCGTATAGTCTATTGTCGCGAATAGATTAATGGTAAATGTAGTTTCGATTTCCGTCATATTCGTCCGTCCTCAATCGCGTTGGTTAGGCAACACGTAATTTCAGAAATTCTATTAACGCTTTTTTTTAACATTTTTAAAGTGTTAACACTTTCCTACACTTGGGATTTCCTACACACTACCCAAAGATAATTATATACTAAGAATTATCGATTTATACATACATACTATTACTAGATCACGAATGAATCACGAATCAGTTTCACGCTGTATCCCGCACACAGCAGGCTGGAGGCTAGATTCACTTAAGTAATCAAGTTACTTGACCTAAATTCTAACAACAAAGTTAATTACTGGAATTTATATTGAAATAACAAATTTATAATACAATAAAGTATTAATTCCTATGGCCGACTAATATTTTTAACGTCCTGAGGCGGACTTTCAAAGTTCGTTCATTTTCAGGACCGAGTCGTTCACATTATATTATTTCTGCTTCATAACTTTCCAGAGTAATTAAAAGTTGTTTGAATAAACAATTTTGAGTGAACAAAGGGTGCGGGTTCGATTGAAAATTTTGACCGCCTTTTCGGTTTATTTATCAAAATTGAACGATTTTTAGGTATTTTCCTACAATTGGTCATTAGGTATTATATTATTAGCTTCACGTTATATCCCGGATGTAGGAGGGTAAGCAGTTTGGTTCCCAATTTTCGCCTAGTTTTTACGCTGTTGCGTAATGTATGGCGGTACTTAACGCCGCAGTCTGTCTTGGGAGACGACAAGAAAATAACTCATTGTCCGTCGAGTATATTAAATGGATAGTGTAGTTATATATGAAAGTATTTCATAAGTTAATTTTCTATTACCCTCATATGGTATGTTTGAATGTACTCTATAAACAATGTTTTTCTTATATATAACATAAGATTAGATATCTACTTTCTGTCTCTAATCCAGCAAACATAAAAAGTTCAAGAACTGTCGACCTTTCAAAGATAAAAAACTCGCTTCGTGTTTTGATGACACCGAATTCGAACTCCAGTCCCTTATGAAGCGATAAGGCCTCGTAAACTTAAGCGATTTGTATAATTCGCTCACGCAACAGACGTTTGCTTGCCCTTCTATTTTTTTTATATAGAGACGAGAAAAAGCTGTGAATGTTTGTGGAAAAAGGTCTTTTTTGTTTCTGTTTTGTTTAGTTTACATGTATTGATTTGGTACAGTGTTAGGTTGTATCGTTATACGTTTTCTCGTGAACGGTAGCGAAACTTAGCGCCGCACATTGCCTAAAAATATAAGGGTTATCTTAAGAGATATATATATATATATATTTATACTTTGTTTTTTTTTCTTTAAAATATAAAATATACATTTTTGGTCAGTGTTATGACATAAAATACACCTTTAAATTCTATTTTGTCTCTTATTTCTAAATTTCTCTTGTCATAGGATTTGAGATAATCGTGTCGTAATGGGATAGCTTGTGACTAAAGAGATGGTTGTGGGTTCGATACCTTTTCTGAGGAACTATTAAAAATACTATAAAATGGTTTATTCTATAGAGAGGTTAAACACAAAAAGTAAACAAATAAACGTGGCTTAATTAGAAGTCTTTATTAAGCGACATATAAATCATCTGTTAAAATACATCAAATGAATATTTATTAAATTCTTACTACGGTTTTGTATTAAGTTGACAGTAGTATAGAAATTACGTAAATATCTATAGTAGTTTATAGTTAGTATTGAAGTAAGTTTTTTTTTTGAGTTAACAATTTGTTTGTCGACTGTAATGTATGTATGCGACGGAATATGGTAGTCGAAACGCGGCGTTGAGTTTCGCAAGTAAAGTGGGGAAGAGTTTTTTAGTTCACCACAGTTAATTAATTTTGTGCGGATTAAATACTACACGTTGTTTAATTTATTATGCATAAATAATATATTTTTTTAGTTTTACCATTTAGTCCGGTAGACAAAGAGAATTTAGTGGACAAAAAACTAGTATAAAAAAAAGAAGGATTTTGAACTGTAACTTTTAAACAATGAAGTACCCAAATAATAACTCACCCACACAATAGTAATAGTAAACTAACGCGTAACGTATTCGCTATCGACGATCGACAAACAAAAACGAACAGTAAAGTCTGACCACGAGGAACCTTGGCTATAAAGCGGCGCCAGCTCTCCTAATTATCATATAAACGATGTACACAATAAAAACCACTTGTTTTGTATCACTGGCTTTGTATGATGGACATACATACAGCTCGACTTGGATTTGTTTTAACATATATATGTATATAGAATAATAGGTAAATTATGTTTATATTTAGCTCCATTAAGATAAATTAATATTTTCGACAATAAGACAAAACGCAGTATTGAGTTTCGTCATTCAATACAAACTATCTTAGAAAACGACTGAAAAGTGGGGGGCAACGGAGTGTCTTAAACAGAGCCCCCTGTAGGCGGAGAAAACTATTTTCTTTGTAAGACGATTTCCGCTCAAATTCGAGACTTACGTGTTGTATATTTAAATTATTTTTAAGCGAACTCTAAACCGTATTATCTTGGACGCCATAATGTCAAAACGGAGAAATAAAAATAAATTAAATATCAATCCATCCATACTACCAAGTGGGGATCGAACCACAATGAGACGTTGTTCGCAGTCAGGAGTGATATGTATGTATATGTGATATGTCTCTAGAGATATATCAAGGTATCTATACTTATAAGGCAGAAGTGATATTGGTTGTGCTTGAACACGCTAATCCCGGGAAGTAACAGTTTGAATTGGACTATTCTTTCTGTATTCTATAGTCCATACATTAAGGTAGGCTATATTATAATAATAGCCTAGGCTAGGCTTATATAGACAGATTATACTATAAAAGGCTATATATTATAGGCTAGGCTATTACATCACTCTAATCGTTACGGGCTAACAGTGAGACACTATGCCGCTACGCCACGACGCGACGCGACGGTCACAAATTCAAGATTTATAAATAACAAAAATCATTTCTATATTCGTAACTCGATATATTTTGAATGGACCGGTCTGTTCGGTTATAAAATGCTATAATATATAACGGTGTTGAACAAAATACCTGTATTCAAGCACTTATAAATGTAAATATAATCATAAAAAACTGAATTTAAGCTTATGTTTTTGTTTAAATATATGTGTTGTTTTTTTGTCATCCGGTTATAGTTTGAGTTTTTTTTGCATGTTGCACTAGTTGTAACTTACGGCTTCGCCCGCATGTCCAAATTAAAAAAAATGTGTGAGTATGACCCATTCTAAATGTCCAAGATAACTGATGGCACGTACAGTGCATGTGAATTGAAGATTAACCTCGATAAATAAAATATCCGATACAAAAAGAATTATTTAATTCGAATCGGCAATTTCTAAGGTTAGCGCGTAGATAAATATAGATTTATAACAAAAAAAAGAACAATTATATAAAGAATTATAACAAAACATGGCAAAATTGCACTATATATGAAAATAAATGTTTTTTCTTCTTGCTGTATTTTGATTCCCTCGACCTACCCAGCTATGGCCACATAGGGGGGTAAGCAGAGAGAATCTAATGTTAATACATACTTGCAGCTCCTCATGCTTCACTTAATTTTTTACACATAGCGTCTTGAGTGGCGGAACTCAACGCCGCTCTTTATCATGTGTTATCAGAGCGAGAAAACGAAAATAAATCATTCCAAAGTAAAAATCGAACTCACTACCGTCGCGTTTAGCCAGACGTTGTGCCACTGCGCCACAACAGTATCAAAATATAATAATCTATATATATAAAAGGACTTGTGCTGACTGACTGAGGTAAGACGCACGCAGAGCCGTAACCGCTGATGGTAGAAACGTGAAATTTGGGCAGATGTTTATTTTCATATTCTGGACATCCA
>DWQW01002522.1:0-26477 GCA_018249695.1 Heliconius erato demophoon | reverse complement strand
GTTGGGAGAGTTGGGAGAGTTCGGAGAGTTGGGAGAGTTCGGAGAGTTCGGAGAGTTGGGAGAGTTGGGAGAGTTGGGAGAGTTGGGAGAGTTGGGAGAGTTGGGAGAGTTGGGAGAGTTGGGAGAGGTCGGAGAGTTGGGAGAGTTGGGAGAGGTCGGAGAGTTGGGAGAGTTGGGAGAGGTGGGAGAGGTGGGAGAGGTGGGAGAGGTGGGAGAGGTGGGAGAGGTGGGAGAGGTGGGAGAGGTGGGAGAGGTGGGAGAGTTGGGAGAGTTGGGAGAGTTGGGAGAGTTGGGAGAGTTGGCAGAGCAGGTAGAGCAGGGAGAGTTTTTTTAATAAAAAATATAATTATGTTTTTTTTTCTGCTAAAATTTCTTTATACTCCATGAACTATTACTATGGTAATATGTATACAGTAGTGCAAAATTCATCAATTTCTGTCACGTAGTTTTTGTGTGATTGAACGAACAAATAAACAGACAGACAGACAAGAATTTTGCTGAGTGGTTTTTTAGGTTCTATAATCAACATATTAACCGACCTAATTTTTATTTATCTATATCTTTCATCTACAGAATTGACTTTTCTATCCTTTTATTATATATAGAGATTACATCACTGTACATATGTAAATATGTGTAAATAATAATTTTATAATATATAGAGATAGAGATAAGACAATGTTTTATTCTATCACTAATACAGAAAGTTTTATACGTTAATCGCCTAATTGTAAAAGAATTTTCCAAATCGGCCCCGCAGTTTCAGGGCCTATTCAATTCAAATAAAGAAACAAAACACCTAATCGGTTGTCTTCATAATGTTAGTGATATCGATGCAACTTCCCCCCACTCTGCAGAGTTACTTACTCGCTATGGTGCGCGAGGCTACACTCCGCATTTTTTTATTATTTCATGATTTTCTCTAGAGTGATATTTTTAAATTCGTTATATATTTTGAATGGATTGCCCGATTTTGTTAATGTAAAAAGTACTTTACACAATTGAAATTATCTTTAATAAAATATAATTTAATAGAATAAGGATTAATGCAGAGGTATGAATAAAATGGTTTGATTATTGCCGGCACTTTCATCAATATTTATTAATATTATTTAAAGAAAATTCTTGGACAATTTTTCATTTCGTACGAAATATAAAGTCAAAAAGTGTATACATACATACATATAATGTTAACAAATATGGAAATCTACCTTAAGCTTTAAAGCCTTAAAGTGTACGAGCTAAGCTATCCCGAAAATAAATTTGGATAAAATTGAAAAATACTAAATCCTTCAAAATGTTACTCTTTCAAAGTGAATTTTAACCAACGGCAGTGCCCTGGTATCGTCAAAGTTAAGCCTTAGTGATGTGAAATATACGACATGTCGACGGTACTATTATATATTTATTTGTCAATAATTAGAGGCGTTAAGTTTGAAAATTCTTTTGGTGCATGAGGAATGGAGTGTCTTAATATTCCAGACTCTCTCTCTGCCTACCTTACTACATATGAGATACAGCGTGAAGCTCAAAAAAAATATTGAGTTAAATAATTATTGTACGTATTTTTGCGTTATTATTTTAATTCAGATTAGATAAATAAATCGGGGAAAATTCAAAATCGTTGAAGTTGAAAATAACGGGTTAGTGACAAAATTAAGTATCTTATAACAACTTTTCTAACAGAGCATATTTCGCTTACCACCGAAATTTAATAAAAATATACTATTCTAATAACCGGTACTAGTATTTTACTAATTTATTTAAACATTTTGCAAGCTAACAAAAAAAGGTAAAGATTTGTCAATATTTTTCAATAATATCATGCTATGTCTCGCATATAGCATAGTGGGCAGGGTAAACGTAGTGTTAACAAGATTCGTTCTTCATGTTACTTCTAATTTTAAAGACATTCCGTATTGACCGATTGAGTTCAACGCCGCCCTTTCTATGTATACATAAATGTCTTCTATAAAAATATTAAGTGTTAATCTATAGATATCTATTTTACTTATTACAAACAAAAAAAGACCATCAGTGACAACACTATCTTTATGCAGCAATGGGTTCGCGAAATAGCCGGAATTAGAGGAGGACGTACGCTGTCGATCAATTATACCAATTGTTACACAGAGTACGGTTTAAAGGGATTTTCTTTTTTAAGCTCACGGATTGAGTTTTGTTTAAAATATGTTTATTTACTGAAAATATTATATTTTTGTATTATGCATACTTTATAAATACGTTTAATATACAGGATGAAAGTGTCAGTACCACTTTAAATAAAACCATAGTTTTAACTACTCCGTAAAAGCCTAATACAATTATTATTTTTTTTTTTCCCAAAAATAAAAAAGTGATTTTTTCAAACAAAATAATAATGTCGTTTTAAAATCAAACGCCATTTGTCAAGAACGACGCACGCACACAATAAACCTATCAAAGGGAAGTTGTAGGTATTGGCGGCAAAGTTCAAAGTTGATTAACCTTTAGTAATATTTTTGTAGTAGTATGCGTTTACGTTATCCGCATCTTTACGAAACTGCGTCATACGAAATACAGGTATGGATAAACATCGTGAAAAGAAAAAAAAACCTACGTCTAAGTTGTTGAGTTATCTAGATTAATTTCTTTAGTTGTGGGTTTGAAATATTTTTCCCTATATGCTGTTTCCGTAAAAGGAGCGCTGCTTCTTCCACCCTGTATAATTATCAATAAGTCGTTAAAATTATAATCGAGGCTGTGTTGGCGCAGTGGCACAAGCGTATGACGTAAACGCTATGGTTATGGGTTCGATTTCCGATGAGATCTGCTTGGAGGAATTTATTATTATTTTTTTCGCTCTGGCAAGAAGGCAAAGCGTGGCGTTGAGTTCCGCCACTCAACATGCAGTGTTTCAAGAGTAGACGGAAGTGTCTTCTCGGGAACGTAGTGTATTAGCGTTCAGGTCTCCCTCGGCCTACCCTGCTATGTGCGGAATACAGCGTGAAGTAAAAAAATTTTTTTTTTTTTGCGTGACTCGCGCAATGTCACGTCTGACTGACTATGCGCAACGGCTGTAGCGGACCCACTTGGGAGAATGAAACACATTACCGCCTAACAACAAAATCGCATGATTACAAAGTAAGGAGATTTCCTCGAGTGAGAATCGAACTCACAACCTGTCGTGTCTACCGTAGCACGTGTGTTTCTGCCTCTGCTCCACGCCTGGCCTGTGATAAATTCTTGATCCTCTTTTTTTATTTCATTCAATTTTAAAGCACTTTAATGTGTAGGAAAAGATTAATTTAGTTCTCCATTTCGATCTATTTAAAGATATTCTGTAATTACCCAACTAAGTAGGCACCAAAAAATAGATAAAACTATCACCAAAAAAATACTTAGAAATAGTTGAAAGTGTCAGAATAAATACATGAGCAAATACAATACCCTAGGAAGTTCGATTTATATTTTGTATGCATTTTAAAAAGTCGGATTCCCGTTAGTTTTTGTAGTCATGGATCGTTTAGTTGAGTATCAGCCAGAGATTTATTGCACTAACGTTTCCAAGACAGCTATCTCCCAAGCAATCCTTTTAACTCTCTTACTGTATTGATTTTTTTTACTTTCAAGAGTATATTAAATAGAGAATTCCTGTGTAAAACTGTTATTTGGTACAAATATAATGACATAGTTTTTTCTTGCGGCTCTCTCCTAATGACCAAATTTAAATAACTAACACACTAGAAGTACAGTCTTCTTCGATAAATCGATTATTCATCATATATATAAAAAAATAATTTGAACTAATAATTTCAAAGAAAAGCGCCTTTAACCAAACAGCTTTATAATATTTTTATAATTATTTTTAGCTTCACGCTGTATCCCACACACAGCTGGGTAGGCAGAGGAAACCTACTGTGCAGACACTCCGTTCCTCATTTTCCGCCGAATTCTGAAGGAATTGGAGAATAATAATTATTAAAAAATATAATTAATTTTTTAAATATTATAATACTATTTAGAATTATATATATACATATATATGTGACTGTTGTGTTGAATAGCACATGCAAAACTGTACAATATAATCATTCTTTTGGAGATTTTTAATTCTATTACACACCATTCATTTTAGTGCATTAAAAGAGTATTTAAATATAAAATTAATTGCATTTAATAAATATATTAAAAATTACTTAGATATTGTCCTCGCAGCGATAACTGCTATTATTGTAACTATTATTCATATTTTTCCATTTCTGTTACATAAAAAAAAAATACTATACTTTTATATATAGGTAATAGAAGAACAAAAATTGCTAAAGTATATGCCACGGGGAGGGTTTTCTAAATTCCTAAGGGATGAATTACTAAGGTTACATTAAATTATTTCTCTCTCACGTACTGCGCTAGGTAACTCTAATTGAGATATCTAATTACCTTTGACCTTTCACAATTTACGTAGGTAATTTCATTTTGTAGCGTGAATCTTTTAAATTATATACATATACTCGTAGATAGATAGATCCATGTTAGATAATTTTGTACTTGATATAAACCTTACATTCAAATTAAAAAGATATTGATAAATGCCTCTAGAATTCAGTGGAAAGTGGGGAACGAAAGTGTTTTTAATGGGAACGGAGTGTTACTGTGTGAAGTGAATCTACTTACCACTGGATTCCCAAGTTCCCTCCACCTACCCGAAAAATCTTATATCTTTAATTTGCCTTTAATTTAATGATTGTGGATCCCCACTCAGAGAATTAATATTTAATGAAATGAAATTTTAACCTTCCTCGCTTTTGTAACAAAAACTCAGCCTGGAATTCCGCCAACCAACCAAATTCCAGTGGAAAGCGGAAAACGGAATATTTAGACACTTGGTTATTTTTACCTTCCTTTCTATGGAAAATAAAACGCGATACTGAAAAAACAAACAATTTTCCTACAACATAATTATTTCAAAATATTTTTCACCAAAGAATAAAAGAATTATGTATATTATATTAGTAATGAAAGGTAAACACTCCAATGTTTTAATAAAAAGATATTTGAAAGGAAGAAGCCATATTATTTTTTCCCATAATCAAGTTACTTAAAAGAATATTTGAAAAATGAAATAGATAACCCTTTTCATTGCGGAAATCGTATTTTATTTTCCTCGCTTATGGCTTCGCTTTTTGTTATGTAAGAATTTATGGTAGAATTTCATTTTGGTTATCATAGAACTGTACCTACTTGGGTACCTATTTATTTTATTTTGAACTGTTTTATTCTGAAATAAGTGGCCGATTGCAACTGGGTTTATGTGACTGGCTTCACGCTGTATCCCGCAAATATCAAGTGTTAAGACAGACCGAATTGTCGAAGCAATACTCGTCATCAGATGGAAAAAAGTCTTAAAATTTTATTCTCCCGAGTAGGAATCGAGTAGAAATCTTAAAAATTTTAAAAGTATACTACAAATAGAACTACGAAACAAGTAAAATAAAGCTTAAAGAAAACCTTTCAAAACTATGAAACAGTATTTAAATCTGACATTTCCAGGCAGCTTCGACGTTGTATGTATAAGTAATTTCCGATACTGTACTTGTATCCTGTTTTATTTCACTATTTTATTTTACTTTATATAGACATACGATTGTTTTATAAATCTCTAAATGTTATCTATATATATAAAAGGACTTGTGCTGACTGACTGAGGTAAGACGCACGCAGAGCCGTAACCGCTGATGGTAGAAACGTGAAATTTTGGGCAGATGTTTATTTACATATTCTGGACATTCACTAAGAAGGGAATTTGAAAAATTTTAACCCTAAAGGGATAAAATAGGGGTTGAAAGTTTGTATGGAAAAAAAATTTTATCTGCACCGATTTTTATAAAATTTGAAATTCAGACTCTTAAAAATATTTCATTGAACACGTGTTTCATGATTTTTAAGAATTCACCTCCTAAGGGTTCAAATAAGGGGTTGAAAGTTTATATGGAAAAATCTTTAAATTGCCACCGATTTTTATAAAAATTTAAATTCAGACTTTTAAACATATTTTATTGAACACGTGTTTCGTGGTTTTTTTAGAATTCACTCCTAATAAGCGGGCGAAGCCACGCGCGCCCTCTAGTATATTATAAAAGGGTGGTGCATATGGCGCCGTGCCGCACGTCGCGTCGGGTGTAGGGGAGAGGTGGCATGAAAGAGCCAGTTTACTAAACGAAGCAAAAAAATATACTTTTAATTAAAGAAATTAAGTTTTTTTTCTCTCAAATTATTATTCATTTATTAAACTAGATAATTTCATACAAAATAAGCTTTAAATACAATAAAAAAGCAATAAAATATTCATTTTAAAAAAATGTGTCATTTGGCTCTTTCATAACATTTCAGTATTGAAAGAGCCACTAAAAGTTATGAAAGAGACAGTTTTATATTATGAGATGTAATAGTGAAAATTATGCTAAATAGTAACAATGCACTATTAAATAAAAACAATTTATTAATCCTTATTAAAAAGTTTTTTTTTTAAAGTATAATAATTCTAATAATCTCATATTATTTAAACCAATTATATTATATTATTTTATTTATATTTTTTTTTATATTTTAGAGGCGGATAGTTCTTTTATTAATAAAAATCACGAAAATTCAACTAAATAATAAATTAATAATATCTTCTCAAAAACAACATACTTAAATTATGAGATCTTTTTTTTTAAATATTGCTCCATGCAATCATCACTATTTTTATTTGTATTGGACTTTGTATTGCTTCAATCTACCTTTTTTTTTACTTCAGCCAATATGATAGAATCAATCATCTCTTTCAAGGCCCATCCACCCGGCTCTTTCATAACTTATTCTTTAAAAAAATATAACCTTCAAAATCACAACGATATCAAAACTTTTGAAATTCAGTTTTAATCCAGTTACGAGGCTAAATATATACATAAACTCGATCCACAATCCAAGTACCTATATTTGTTTACAATGAAATACTAAAAAACAACTCAAATGAGGTAAAGAAGTTACTTTTGAGAACCAAAAACTTCAACTCGACATATCGGCGTCCGTTGGTTGCGAAGATGTGTAAAATTTTTGTGGGTGATGGAAAATCAGTGTTGCCGTTTAAAAATAAAATATTCTGTCGAGTCCGTTCCTAAACTACTATAATATTGCGGGTGGCTCTTTCAAAACCTGGCTCTTTCATGCCACTTCTCCCATAATGTATTACAGCAAAAAATGCTTCCTCTAGCAAGATAAAGTGCGACGTTGAGTTCCGCCATTCAACACGTATTGTCACGATAGCATATGCAGAATAAATGACAGCATGAAGTTAAGAAAAAAATTTAATAAATACAAGAAAAAAATTTACGTTAAGCTTTTAAGAAGTACCTTAAAATTTTATTCGGCTTCTCACTTTATTCCACATTTAACGAGGCAGGCTGAGATAAACGCAAGCAATAAGTGGAGAAGTCTGTAGATATTTTATCTGTTTCGTGTGATACGTAAAAATAAATAAAGAACGGAACTCAACACTGTCCTTTGCCTCGACACCAGAGTGAAGAAATGAAAATATGAATTTAAATAAATATTTCATTTCCTGGAGTGAACTGGAATGGAACCCACAACCAGTCGTGGTTACAGTCACACACTAGTGCCCCTGCGCCACGACTAGTCTCAACTGAATAACATTTTAAAAACATTTATACTTTATTTAAATTTATATTATAAATGTCTATAATACAAAATTATTTTCGAGAGTATCCATTTTAGTATAAAATGTATAAAACTCTTAAAGGTGCGATCATCGTTTTATGTTCGATTGAGCGGATATTGCAAATTCTCAATTTTCTGTATACCTCCTATACATACTTATGTATATAATCTCCCTTCCAATAAAGTAATAAAGTTATTTTTTTAGCTTCACGCTGTATTTACGAGTATAGGAGTATAGTAAATTTGACATATTGGTATATGGAGATTGAACTACAGGTTGGCAGAAGGTTAAGACACTCCGTTCCCGGTTTCCGCTGATTTTCAAGACATTGCGTGTGGCGAAACTCAACGCCGCGCTTTGACTTGTACCCAGACCGAGGTAATAAAAATAATTCATTTCCTTCAAATGGGGTTTGAAACCACAATCGTTGCGTTTACAGTTATTATTTAAATAACTATAAATAAAATAACTTTATAGTTAGTATTCATAAAATATAAATACATTTAGTATTAAAATATGATTTTATTTTTATAAAATATGATGAAAACTAGTGTAACTAATATGAAAATAATTTAAAAGCTATATATTAGTTTAGAGAAGCAGCGAAATCGTTCGATCCATATTATGTAATATGGAACATACTGACGCTTAGGGACGGCTGTCTTTGTAAATTGATGTATGGATTCTGTTCCAAGTTATCGTTTATTTTCATAGGCCAGTGTTTTACATTAAATATTTATAAATATTTTAAGTAATCGTGGTGCATTATTAAAATATGTAGATGTAAACGCGATGTTTTGCATTTCTTCCCTCTAATATCTAAGTACACGTACAGTTTCAAAGGTGAGCATGGGAAAGCTGCACTGGATTCTAATAAATAGTTTTTAATATGATTGTATTGATTTCTTATACGAAATATCGACACACCATTTTTTTGCGTTTAAAAGCAAACTGTAAGGGTTAGCCCTTACATTAAGGGAGAAAATAAACTTTAATGTTAAGAGTTGTTATAGATTGTTCATCTTCTTTCTGGCTGTATCAGGCCTAATTGCCAGTCTGCTTTCCAACGTAAGTTACTTTGTACGATCGTCATCCTGAATGGTCATCACTCACATCAGTCCATTGGCTCTTTTGCATCAGGCCATTGAGATTTGCTTTGAGCGTCGATATGTCGCAACAATTTTTATTAAATTGACAGAATACAAGGAATAGAAACCTTTAATGCGTTAACGGATTATCTCTGAATATAAGCAGGATCGATCATGGTCTATGTCCAGCAGTGGATGGATAAATGTTGAAGTGCGTCGTCATCATGATGATGCAAAGTGCGAAAATTGGAAAAGTAAATAAATGAAAAAAGAAATATTTTTTAATTTATTTATTCAGCCAGTCAGAGCCCAGTTGTAGCGCAGGGGCATAAAGTGTAAGACTGTAAACGTAACAGGTAGTGGGTTCGATTTTCACTCGAGGAAATTTAATATTTTCATTTTCTTCACTCTGGTGCGGTAAGGCAAAGCAGAACGGCGTTGAGTACTGTCAACACGCAATGCCTTCAGAATTCAAAACGGAGTTCTTAACTCTAGGTAGCGTGACACTAAAAAAAAAAATAATATACACCTCACTTAGGGGATAAAATTATTGAATTAATTTAATTTACATGTTTTAAACGCGACTTTGAGTGTGGACTCCTACAAATCTAAACGATTAGTCATGTAATATAGCTGTATTAAACCGTTATATTACATAGGCTATCTAGATTATCCAATTATAATAAGATATCCTTAGACCATTCAATGCAAAAAGAAGAAAAATCAGATTAATCGTCCAATTAAAATAGAGTCTACATATCCCATATAGCATTTTCACATTATAAGAACAAAAGTATGAATAACTCTACAAAAAATATTCAATTCAAAACAAGAAAAATAATAAATTGTAGAACAAAAATAAGTTTCTACAGAAACTACCCGTATTTTCTGTTGAAAAGTAGCGTTTCAATATATTTACTTGTCACGGCCTCCGGGCGCAAAGTGAGCTGATTCGACGAGGATCTACGGCTCAGCTGAGACAATATTTGCTGAAGCCCTTATGGTACTTTATGGTGAATGTGTACGAACGTTAAAAGAATTTTGGGTAAGCCTAAAACGATATTTCATCTATATGTCTACTTATTACAGTTTGATATAAATTTTTATTTTTACGCTGTATTCGGCATATAATAGGATAAGTAGAGGGAACCTAATGATATGACACTCCGTTCAACATTTTCCAGCCAACCTTCGAGAGTCATAAGCAGGCGAAATTAAAATAATTCATACTCTCAATTGGAAATCGAACTAACAACCATCGAGTCTAAAGTAACGCGCCGCGCTGCTACAACCTCATAGTGTAAAAGAATATTTAAAACATCCTTATTAGAAAAATAAACACATTTATTTGCCTAAAATGATTTAAAGTTATTTATAAGCATTAAACAATACTTATCACAAATTCTATTTCCAACAAAATCGAAATGGAAACTCAAATGAAATATCTTTTGTATCTAGCCACTCGTGTAAGCTCATTACCAAATCTTCTTTCAGATGGACAATGTTGAATAAATTACGACTTTAACTTATTGTGACGGGTTGGCCTACTTTTGTTAAACTTGGATGTGATTCAGAGTTATTTTAATAATATTTGGAAAATAATTTAAATAAAATCAGCTTCGAGCTGTATCCCGCATACAGCAAGGTAAGTAGTGTTAAGACACTCCGTTCTCTATTTTCTGCTGAATTCTGGAGGTATTGCGTATTTAGTAGCGGAACTCTACACCGTGCTCTACCTCGACACCAGAGCGAAAAATGGAAATATACGTTTAAATAAATATTTAATTTTTTGAAGTGGGGATCGAGACCACAACAAATCGCGTTTATAGCCAAATAATTGATTTCAAGTTAGAATTTCGATTTAGAAGAGGATTTAGTTAGAAGAATTTAGATTTTTTTTCTTTAAATTTAATAATTAATTGATTATCTTAGCTAAAATAACTAAAATATATTAAAATTAACAAAACATAAAATATATAGTTACAAAATAGTATACAATTTTTGAAGAGCATAAAAGTGTATTGCTGTCCTTTTCTAACATGGTAAAAGTGAAGAGAAAAACGCTCTCTTGTCTGGAACTTGATAGCTATTAATTACTTCCTCATTGTGGTGAACCATGGTGAATGATGCTGGAGCATCTATTAAGTCATAAATCCTTATTTTTTAGATTTATCATAGGCTTAATATTGCGTAATATAGAAAAAATGTAAATTAATGATTGTACTAGTGAAGAATAGATAATTCAGCTATTTAGTTATAAAGTAGAAGATATATAAATATAATATAAGTAAATATTTCATCTCCTCGAGTGGGGATCGAACCCGCAGCCTCAAAACGAAGTTGATTTTCACATTAATTTAAAATGACTCCATGCGGATTCAACTGAATGACGCAAAGTTTACTTGTCGAAGCATTTTTTTCTCATCTTTGACTTCAATAAATTATAGCGTAGTATGAGAGTAATTAAAAATGTATTATTAAAAGAGTAAATTTATAAGGTTCTAAATATTTTAGTCCAAAATTTCCCTTTATTACTTCATTACAAAGTTCAGGTCACATGAAACGCTTCGAATTTTTCAAGGGACTCATAATTATATTAAATTCCACGAGCTAGGGCACATTTTTTCCATGCCACAGTTTGCTTAGGCCTTCATAAAAGTAAATTAACGTGGTTTATTATATACCTAGAGGCAAGTTATTAACCGTAGCGTTGGTCTTTGAGTACAGATCATCTTGGGGCAGTGAGCCAACGAAATGGTTGTAGGTTCGATCCCAGATTGAGGGAATGAATTGTCTAAATTTTTCCTTTCGCTGTGGTAGACAAGTGATAGTGGGCGGTGTTGAGTTTCGCATCTCAAGGAGTTCGTTTTCCTTTAAATGCTAAAAAAGGAAGAAAATAAATAGGTAGTATGTTATTTAAATGTAAAGCGAAGAAAAGTGCTTTAGTGGATCAATGAACGTGCTATTAATGAAGGGTATGAGTTAAAATCTCGCTGCGTTTTGCAATACTATATATAGATTTTTTAAGGATGTATAAAACTTTGACTAAGGATTAATTAATCAAGAAATATGGAAGAAAAATATAAAACAGTATTTTTTCACAAAGTTTTAAAATATAAACGTATTACAAAAATATTTCAGTGCTAAAAAAATTAATTGGTTGAAATTCTTATAAATTGTTTATTGAAAATACTATAAGGACGACATTGAGTTTCATAATTTCGTTTCGTGAAAGATGTACGCTATAATAAATATATGATAAATTGCTAGTTAAGTTATGTGTATTTGGTAGTCTGTCTGTCTATTGTAGTAGTAAATTTGTCTTTTGTTGAGGCTCTGCGCCCGACATTGCGCGCGGGCAGTGTATCGTGCGTCTTTAGAGCAGGGCGCGGCGACGGAGCGACGGCGGGGGGAGCAGGGATGGCCGGAGCGACCGGGCACACGTCCTCACTTACCTTTTAACTTTATTCACTTCAAGTCCCACATAGTCGTTATCATTGTCGGGCTTTTATTTGAATACATATTTATTTATACAGTCCATTCTTTTATTTCTATAATTCAGGAAAGGCAGTATACCCTACCCAAGTAGGCACAGGGCACTGTCCCCAACACTTTTGATATCTAAACATTTTTTTAGCTTCACACTGCATAAAGCAGGATAGACAGAGTAGTCTAGTGTAGTAAGATATTCCATTCTGTATTTTCTCAACGTCGTTCTAGGTATCTGTCGTTGTGCCAGGACGCACGTCCACCTAAATTATATTATTTTAAGCTTATTGAACTTATAATTTATAAGTTGATCTTTATTGACTGATCAATTATTATATAAATAAACAAATATTTTTCATATTGTGTGTAACTGAGTAACAAAATCTCAGCAAAGAAAAGCAAACAACTAATAATACTCGTATGACTTCAAAAACACTTTATCCTTGATTTTTTTTATCTATACGCAGAATAACCTTCATTTTAAAGATATTTCTACAAAAGATATTTACTAGAATATACTTCGTGGTAAACAAGACTATCAAAAATATCGTAACGTGAGGGTAAATCGTAGAATTGGTATATTATTTTATTATATAATGTTAAATTAGTTGTTCGTCTTTATTTATATATGTGGGTTTTACTTTAAAAGAGAGAATTCGTCGAAATTAAATTACTTATTTACTCTTCTAGCTGAAATTTTGAGGACTATTTTAAGTCTAATATGTAGTTAAATGAAGTGGCAAATAAAGATATATCTCTGTCTGCTTATAAGAGATCTTAAAATAATCGGTAAATAATATATATAAAATTGGAGTGTGCTAGTATGATGTAGTTTGCCTCAATTTTAAGCAACCTTTAGGACGTCTGGTAGGAGTAAAGGCCCACGTGAAGGATCTGGCAATAATAAATATATATTTTTTTACATTACTTTTAAAAACATTTAAATATGAGCGTTCATATTTTAAAGTAGATGAGAGTGTACCTTAAATTGGGGCCTCTGAAAGGGCCTCATTTTCTAGTTAGTAAGTACGCATACAGTCTTAACTATATATTAGACTACTAATCCTCAATATTTCAGCATTGCTAAAATTATGTAAGTCTGGGGGCCCTGGGATCACAGCAGCGCGAAGGAAACTAGTAAAATAAAATTAAAATAAATCACGCTGTATCCCGCACGCAGCAGGGTAGGCAGAGGGAACCTAAGAGTAAGATACTCCGTTCCCCACTTTCTGCCGAATTCTGGAGGCATTGCACGTGGAACGGAAACGGAAGTGGGAACTCAACGCCGCGCTTTGCCTCCACACCAGAGCGAACAAAATTTTAAAAAAATATTTCATTTCCTCTAGTGGAGATTAAACTCACAACCAGTCGGTTTTGCAGTCACACTTTGTGCTCTTACGCCACAACTGGCTTCACTAGAAAACTAAAATGTATCGAGAAACATAAAACATACAATTATAACTAGCTTCACGCTTTATCCCTAGCCGGGTAGTCAGACAGAACGTGGCGCCAAACGTTTATATTTATGCTCTACAACATACAATTGTTTTTTTATTATTATTACGAGTTTGATATTCTTATAAAAATTCAAAATCGTTTGAGGAACTATGACGCTTAGGTCAAACACTAAGAACTCAACACTACTTTTTCTATCAGAGTTCAAATAAAAATATTTTAAATATAATTACCCTGAGCGGGAATCAAACCCGCTACTGTGAGACACTGTGCCACGACGGTCACCTTCTGTAATTCTTTAATTGTACTATATTATATAATATATTTATTCTTTACCTACAAATTAAATATTATGCAAAGACTTCAAATTATACATATTTAGAAAAATATATAGGATCTACAATAGAAGTTAATGACGATGAAGTTGGCATCGCGCCAGCCGCGGAGAGTATTCCAATGGAATGAAAACAGATGACCTGAACAATGTTAGCTAACAATTTTAATGGATTTATTGCTTTAGAAGTATTTTTTTATTAATAGTTGGTCAATAGTCCGTTAGTATTTGGGAATTGAAATTTGTTAAAATGTAAATTTACATACTAGATTGTAGAAGATAAGATATAATTTGTGTTTATTTTGTTAAAACGTATATTTTCGGGAACGCAGTCCTTGGTATCAATTTACATCTCCGTTTGTTTTGTCAGTTATGTCAAGAACAAAGCATTATTCTATATTGTATATGTTTTATAAGCTTTACGCTGTATCTCGCACACAGCAGGGTAAGCAGAGGGAACCTGGTGTTAAGACACTCCTTTCCTAAATTTCCGCTAAATTTTAGAGGCATGTTAAGCGGCGGTACTAAGCGCCGCTCTTTGCCTCGACACCAAAGCGAAGAAATGAAAATACAAATTTAAATAATTGTTTGATTTTCTCGAATGGGGATCGAACCTCCAACTAGTAATATAGTAGCTGCAGTATACTAGTAGCATTTACAGTGAGTGACACTTCGTTCTCTTCTGTT
Source organism: Heliconius erato demophoon (assembly GCA_018249695.1). Classification (NCBI taxonomy): domain Eukaryota; kingdom Metazoa; phylum Arthropoda; class Insecta; order Lepidoptera; family Nymphalidae; genus Heliconius; species Heliconius erato. Next base: position 11,722 of record DWQW01002522.1, on the reverse strand, counting down.
TCATAAATATATTTTTGAGGATAATATTTTTGATTTTATTGTTTTACCAAATAATAAATTAAACCAACAAACTACGAAAAGTGGAGAACGCGATATCGTGACACTAGGCGTTGTCTTCTCTATTATTTGGTATAAATCGTAAAACATAAAAGAAAATCAAATGAAATTACAGTTACAACTACTGTCAAAAGAGTGACGCTAGCATATTTTGTTACTTACCTCGCTATTTTAGAAATACGCTAAGTTAGAATAAATAAAAAGTAATATATATATATATTAAAAAAATACGTTAATTTATGATAGAAAGGCAGATTTAAAGGTAGAAATAAAAGATAAAATATCTGAACTTGTTTTCTATCTGCATCGACATTTCCAAGTTTACTGCAGCTAATTACAAAGCTGTGTTTAAACTGGAAAACGCCAGTCGGCACAAAACCTACAGAAATAGAATTAAGTCAGCGTTTTTGGTTAAAGCAAATTTCAGGTTTTATAGAATTGAATGTAATGTTAAATTTATATTATTTTGCTAATCCTACTTTTAATTTTATTTTTTATTAAAACTGACAAGTTCTCTTAATTTTTCTTTTTTATTAGACTGATAATGTATTTTAATCAATATTTGTATTTTTTTTATTTGAATATTTTGAAGATTGAGTTTCTTTTGGGAATGAAAATAAGGGGTTTTTTGAGGGTGAAAATGATAGACATTAAAAAATTTTTGAGGTAATCGTGGTACAGAGATCCAACTGTGCGACGGTAACCACGACGGGTGTGGGTTCGATTACCATTCGGGGGAATGTTATATTTTTTTTTCATTTCCTCCCTCTGGTAACGAGCCAAAGTGTGGCGCCGCCACTTAACATGAAATATCTCAAGAATTCTGCGAAAGTGTGGAACGTAAGAAAAAGTATTATATAAAAGTAAAGTAATCGTGTTTTTTTATTTTTATAGTAAATCAATACTATTTAATATTATGATTGATAAGAATATCAATTTATGTAAGGTAAATAGCAGATAATGGAGTCTAGGTAAGTAATTTGTTGATTTTTCTTTTCTTGAAACAAGTGTTTGTGGTTTTAACACATACATAAACGACAGTAGGATCGAGATCCATAAATAAATGGAAATTAAATTATTTTTAATAATAATATTGCAATAATTCAAACTACTCCAGTTTTGTTAGGGCAAAATAAAGAGTTCCATATTCCACACATTTCCATGTATGTTCCCATGTTCCAAGAAAATGGGGAAAATAAAATGTTCTCCCTGCCTAAGCGGATAAAAGCGCTGAAGACAATGAGATCTCCTGTTGTATTAGCATATTTTATCAGATAATATAATTAAGCTTTGAAATATATTTGGTTAATCATAATTATGAGTAGTAGTTAAATACTGAAATACACATACATATATAATTTAAATCTGAAAGCCAAAACATTTTAGGGGGCAAAAATGTTGCGTAAGGCTAGTGTTCAATTTGAAGGTCTTTTGTCTTGTAAACCACATTCTAGACTACATGGACTTTGGACATTTCCATGTCTATATATTTTAGAAATTCCTATATTTGTAAAAGCCAAAAAATATCTTTTTCCAGCTTTAGCTGAATTATTTAATAGAAGTCGCACAATAACCTTACGTCTGAATATAAAAATTTACTACGTATGGGCAACTATAAAACAGGATCAGCAAAAAAGAGCGTATTGGCCCCATGTATTTACAACAATATACTTAAAATTTTAAAAGAATTGCCACTTATAAAACCCAAAAAACAATTAACTAAATTTTTAATAGATAAATGTTATTATTCTCTTTTTGAATTTCTTATATAATATTATTATTATAGCCAAAGTGGGGAACAGAGTGTTTTAGCACTAGGTTCCTTGGGTTTTCTCTGCCTATCCTGCTAGGTTTGGGCTACAGTATGTTTTAAGATAATTATCCAAAATGCATTTAGAAAAATTTGACTGATAACATTTTTAAAATTCTTAAGATAATAAATTATTTCAAAGAAAATGTTTAATTTGAAATATCAGGAAACTATGTAATATAACTATATGTTGTTTAAAGTTTTATAATAAAAACAATAACATATTATCTTTTATTACGTGAATAAATAGTCATATCAACACTTAATCTATAACCTTATCGATATCACATATCACAATAATGTCAGTTTGATATATATTGAAATATTTTCATTTTAAAATAATTGTGATCACTAATTTAAGTATTTGTTTTATGTATGTAGAGAGACACTTCATTCTGTGCTTTCCATTTTAGACACATCGTATGTTAAATGACGCAATTTAACGCATTTGGTGTTACCAGAGCGGAGAAATGAACCACACCTACCTATCGTGCTTATAATCATACATTAGAGAACTGCAAAGATGGCCGAAATGTTTTTTTTATGTATTAAATATTTTTTTCACATTAAATACCTTGTTTTGCAGGCTTAACGTATAAATAAATAAATTATTATAAGCAGAAAATAGATAATTATGGCGTAGATATTCTTAAATATTTTTTATTCTAAGATAATATGACAACTTTAAATAATGAAAGAAAGTACAAAATGACTATTTATATAAAATTCATTATCGTAAAAAAATCATATTTATTTGTAAATTGGTGGTTCTCTCTAAGCGGTACCCTAAAAATAAATTTCTAAGTATTACATATAATCACAGATTATATATATGTAAAGAAGTGAGAATACTTGTAGTAATAGATTATCTCAGACCTGATATGGATCGAAACGTGGACGGTAAGATTGTGGTTGTGACAGGAGGCGCCCAGGGCTTGGGTCTAGCAATGGTGAACAATTTTCTTCAACACGGAGCCAAACTGGCGATCATCCTCGATATTAAGGAAGAGTCGGGTAAACAAGCCATAGCAAGCTTAACATCTAAATATCCAAATAAAGCTGTTTTCTACAAGTGCAATGTTATGACTGACTTGAATAATATTTATGATTTAATTATCAAAAATCACCAAAAGGTAGACATCTTAATAAACAATGCTGGAATTATAGACGAATCTAGCGTTAAAAGAACTATACACGTAAATACAATTGCTGTCATGGAATGGTCCATGCAATTTTACGAGCATATGAGAATCGATAAAGGGGGCGACGGTGGCACTATTATAAACATTTCTTCGGTTTTTGGGCACAAAATTACAGCTCATGTAGCGTACTATCATGCTTCTAAATTTGCTGTCCTCGGATTTTCTAAATCTCTAGGACATGAGATCAATTTTAAAAAGACTAAAGTTCGTGTAATCACACTTTGCCCAGGAATGACGATGACTACTTTGGGCTCGGAACCAAATATAAGAGAAAAAGATTTAATAGAACAGTTTATTACAGAACTTGAAGTAAACTATGAATGGCAAACACCAGACGATGTTGGTGCAGGGACAGTGCAAATATTTCAGAAAGCTGATAGTGGTACAGTCTGGTTGGTGGAAGGAGCAAGACCAGCTGAAAAATGGAATATATAATATGTAATAGCATTTTTCGTAATCATCAACAATTGTGTTATATCAGATGTACAGAGAAACATAGTTATTAGTCTCTTCTGTGTGCCACTCAATCATCATCGACTTATCCATAATTATCTTTATTTCCTGAAAAGATTGCAATTTATTTTATCCATGTCATATAACTCTACATGTTGTGCTATATAAGGGATACAGAGTTAACTTAAAAAATATATTTTAACAGAAATTTTGTAAGTATAATAACTGCATTCATACAGATTTGTTGGAAATGTTTAAAAGTGTAAAGTCAAAATCGAAATATATGCTTAAGCTTAATTCGACGTAAGCCTTATTTCTTATGCACATTCCTTTAGTAATAATTATCATCAGCAAATTATAGTTTATGAAAATTCAATATTGTATGAGTAATTTATACATTATCAGTACCAAATTGGAGCAGCTTACAAAATTTATGACCCGTCAGTTATAATTTGTAAATGTTGGATGCAGTATAAATTGGTGAATGCCCATGAGATATCTCACTATCACAGAAAACTGAACAATCTGTATACTGTTTGAATTAGTCGCAATTTCGATACAATGAGAACCCGTCAACGAGTGATGCATTTTAAATTAACGAAACTAGACATTTACAACAGACATTTTTGGCCAATTCATGAGACATTAAGTGTTGAGTAAAATTCCCTACAAAGCACGGAATATCTCGATTCCGGGTGGAAAGCGGAGAACGAAGTATTTTAACATATATGACATATAATAATCTAAATAAACATATGACTTTGAAATTGATTGCAATTAAGCGAGTACATTTTTAACTAAGTATGTACATACTTATGTGTATTTATAATTAGTAAATAAATAAAAAAGAGGCAGTCAGCTTAAAAATATTTCATTGAACACGTATTTCATGGTTCTTAAGAATTCACCCCCTAAGGGTTCAAAGTTTATATGGAATAAGGGGTTGAAAGTTTATATGGAAAAATCTTTAAATTGCCACCGATTTTTATAAAAATTTAAATTCAGACTGTTAAAAATATTTTATTGAACACGTGTTTCGTGGTTTTTTTAGAATTCACTCCTAATAAGCGGGTGAAGCCGTGCGCGCCCTTTAGTATCAGATATTTTTCGAAATAATCATTGCTTCATATTTAGAATTTAAACTACCACGACGGAGTCTATAAGCATGAGTTGCAAAGCACAATGGTTTATTATGAAACGCATTTGGGTGTAAAGAAAATGTAGATAAAAAGGACTGATAAGCGTCGAAAAACACATCTCAACGTGAGATAAGGACAAAGTTGATGGTGTACACAAAATATTATTAAAAAACTTGAAGGCTGCTTTTATTGCCTAGATAGAACCTTTGTAAAGTTGTTCCACGAGTTTATTTATTTTTTTGATGTTTTATTTTTCTAAAGAAAAAAAATTAAAAAGACCAAAATTTCTTAAGCCTAAATGTAATAGTATATCTGTTTCCTAATACGACTATCTTTACCTGTCTCCGTCTCTTCTCGCATTTTTGCAACGTTACTTCGTTCTCATTGTTACTTCGATCATGTTGGTCGCAGCGTGATGTATGCCTATAAAACAAATCTTTGATGGATACGTGTTAAATGGAGTCCATTTTTTGTCAGATTTAGGCATTATTCTATCGACTATCTATGCGAGTAGAGAGTCAAAGATTGTTAAACACTCCAAGCTTCTTTCGTCACTCGAATTAATGAAATTTCCGTAAGGTATGCGACTGTACAGACGACGGCCGTGGGTTCGATTGTCCCTTAAGGGAATAAAATATTGAATATTTTCATTTCCTCAGTTCAACAAACGAGGCAAAGCGTGGTAAAGTTCCGCACTCAACATGCAATGTCTCAATAATTCAAGGGGAAAGTGGAGAAAAGAAGTGTCTTAATGGAGAATGGAGTGTTTTAACACATGATTCCCAGGTTTCCTCTGCCTATCCTATGTTTTACTGCACTACGATGGATTGTTGTCCATGAAGTCAAAGTCAAAATCAAAATAGTATAGTCAACCAGCCATTCGTAGAACAGTGGCACAAACGTAAGCGTGTATTTTGCTCTGGTGTCGAGGCAAAAGCGCGTTGAGTTCTACAGAATTCGGCGGATAGTGGAGAGTGGAGTGTTTTAACACTAGGTTCGCTCTGCTTATCCTCTACTTGTGGGATACGTGAAGTTGAAAAAAAAAAAAATAAATCTTCGTTCACCTTTACCTAGAAATCTCAGAAGCGTTGAATGAATAAATTAATGCAGGAACAGTGTATGTTAATTAAAAGACGTGTTATGTAGCAGTAATATAAATTACTTGCCTGCAAGCTACTTTGTTTATGCTTGAGGCGCGTACGTACATATAGTAGATTCTTAATGAAAAATTTGAATAGACTTAGGAAAATTTTCTTTGCATTTTTCTTTAGTAAATTTCATTATGGAGATATTTGTTTAGTTTTTTTATTTATTTTTTTTTTTTTATTTTTATGTGGTTTAATTTTAAGCTTGAATAGAATACTCGTTATTAGTTGATAAAAATTTTGTATTGTATTTTATGCTTAATATGCAATTTTAGTTTTTATCCAATTTCTACCCGAATTTGAAACATTACTTTACAAGTGGCAGAGAACACCACACTTTGTCCACCAGATTGAGAAATAAAATAAAATGAATCCTTTATTTCACAGATTGAGGCTTAAACCCACTAAAATCGCGTCAAATACTATTATGACGACCTTAATTTAATTGACTTGAAATACCAATAAGCTGTTAAAATCTTTTCTAAGTTATTCTTGTTTATTTCACAAACAGGGATTGATCTTACTTTCGTCATTGTATATTAAATTTGTTAATGTTCACACAAACATATTGTCACTTTTTACATACGTGTCTGAATTGTTAAATAACTACTAACTTGATAAATAAAAAAAATAATGATATCGAAATATATTATTTTATTTATTTATAAAGTATACCAACAATTGGTACAACTAATAAATACAGACTAAAACAAAATAAAAACAAAACAAATTCATTCTGATATCATAATTACTAACAGGAATGAATCTTGTGATTCATTAACAGTTTTCAAAATCGTTTTAAGCATAAATATAAATTATACAAGTATTATTGAAATTATAGGTATTGTTATGGCCATATTTGTTAGGCCATTCGTGGCACAACGGCACAAACTGTGACTGTAAAACCGACTGGTTTTAGGTTCGATCCCCACTCGAGGAGATAAAATATTTACTTAAATTTATATTTCCATTTCTTCGCTCTGGTGTCGAGGCAAAGCGCGGCGTTGAGTTCTGCTACTCAAGACGCAATGCCTCTAGCATCCCGCAGAAAGTGGGGAACGGAGTGTCTTAACACTAGATTCCCTGCTGTGTGCGGGATACAGCGTGAAGCTGATAGATATTGATGAAATATAAGGCAAACAATTGCGGATAAAAAAAGTTACTTAATAAAGAAATTACCTCACAAGAAGTTTTCGGCATGTCGAATGAAAGTATCATTAACAGTAAATGTCATTTTCATTGAATATAAATTTTAAAGACACTAAGCGACAATATTAGCTAAAGTGTGATTACTTATAAGTTTCATGAAAATTTAACAGACAGAGCTTTCAAAAGACACGAGTAGGAGCTTTTTAAAACTGCACTTGTCAGATCTTAAAGTTTTTCGCGCGAAAGTGTGTCTTTGAAAATGAAATGAACGTTTAACATCCAAGTTCAAGAGACAAGTGGAATTGAAAAGTGCTTCGGAAGTTCTTGAGATTTTCTATATAATATTATTACTGATCTTTAGCTTGTGACAGAGGCAGTAACTGGGGGGTAACAGGTTAAGTTAACTATCTTGACCTAATATTATCCGGCTCGACTTTGGAAGTTGTTATAAATTCAAATTAGAATTCCAAGCCCAATATTTGAGACCGGTCCTGACGCAAGAACACAAAGTGTAACTGTAAACGCGACGGTTGTGGATTCAATTCCCATTCGAGGAAATGAAATATCTAAATACATTCGTTTCTTTGTTCTGGTATCTAAGCAAACCGCAGCGATGATTTCTGCCACTCAACACACAAGTGCCTTAGCGTGGCACTAAAAATAAAAGTCCAATATTCGTAGGACTCTTTTTTATGCCAAGCAAATAACGTCGTCAATTCTTTGTATTAAATTATATCATGAGTAATTGAGCAGTAAAACACTTAGTTTTGCTGCTATTAAATTTTATTGAGTAAGATTTTTATTTGTTTTAAATGAATATTTATTAAATTGACGCCCTTTAAAATGGGTAATTTGATTAAATAAACTATAAAGCATTTTAACCATAAAATGCATTGTTCATTTAATGTATTGTATTACATACATGCATTGTACCTTTATAGTCACAAGTTTCAAACACAAATTAACTTGTCGTGGCTTCGTTATGTCAGTCACGTATCGAAGTTAGGATTTAGATTTCAGTAATTGTCTTATCTTTAACGCTGATATTAAACAAAGTTGTAGTTAGATCTGTGGATTACAGAGTTTGTACTAACACGAGATTGTGGAAAGTTTCCGTATGAGGGGCACATAACTCATATTACTAAAGTTACTTCTTAAATGATTAACACAGCGGTTGTATCGATATTTACATGTAACTTACTATTTATATATGTAATACTTAGTTACTTAGTTATTAAATATATTTCAGCTTGGAGGTGTAATTTCGTTGTTTTTGTATATTTTATTTTTTGTAAATTAAATAGCTCCGTTTTATACACATATGTGCATAGAAGCTATAATAGTCAAGAAATTATCATCAACTTTTTACTTAAGTTCCAAGCCTGCTGACCGACAACGCACAGACAAATGTTAAAAAAGACTTCTAAAGTTGAAATTTAGCATATTAGCTGCTTAGGAACTCTAAGAAAGCTTACAAGCTAAGAGCGGATCGCAAACAAAAATGCATGCAGCCACTAGTTTAATATATACCTTACTTTTAAATGTAAATAAACAGAGCTGTGTTTCAATGTCAATGTTATGTTCATATCCTCTATTTCATTCCTTTTCCTATGATTAAGGTTATCGCAATTAATTAAATATTTCCTATCTTCTCTCCGTCATCAATATTCATAGAGCCTTTCATACTCGTATTTACGAATCGTTCACAGAGCTCATCGATAGCTTTGTGGTATTTAATTATTCTTCTTATCTTTTATATCAACGTTTATCTTGCGAATTGCAGAAAATTAAATAGTTATGCTACTTTGTACGAGATAGAGATGTTCGGAGGGGGCAGATTGCTAAATCGCTCATTTGGTACAAGAATGACGTACTTGCGTTGTTTTTTTTTTCAATTTATCGGGAGATTTAATCAATATTTGTATTATAAAATAATATGATAACTTTTTTTAAAGTGTAATTACATAACTGTTTCACTGGCTATATATTCGTAAAACTGTGTAGATATTTACTTTTATTATAGAATTAAACATTAGGTCATCTTGTGTAGTTTAGTCCATCACAATTTATTTTCCAAGTAAAACCTACGCAAAGCAAAGTGTTGTTTGTGGGAGGATTGGAGAATTCTTATTCATATTTTCGCTCTAAGGGGTTTAACTCTTACTTAAAGATGAATGAACATTATAAAAGTAACAAATACTCCCCAACTCTACCACTATGTCAACGTTTATCAATTATTCATCGTGATATTAGATTCAGCATTCAATATTGGAAGTTTTATTGTACTGTGCTTTTAGGTAAGTAGAGCAAGAAGAATAATAGGCAAATAGGGACTAGATATACCTTATAATAGTTCTTTTTGGGTAACTTGAAAGGTGTATTTTTTTGGCGGAGTTCAACGCCGCGCTTTCCTAACCAGTCTCAAGAAAATAAAATATTTAAGGTTGGCCTCCTAATTTATAATGATTTATTTCAACTGCTTCTGTTACTTTTATAATGTTATATACACGATTGCTATATTTCGATATTTGATAACGATATTAGAAGTTTTAATATATAAACTTTGCCGTGTTAAGTCCGAGGTTAAATCGGAGTAGGCTATCAACGTAAATCCTTAATTAATCTCTAAGCTCTGAACAGATTATGGATAAGATAGGCAAATTTGCTTTAGATTTAGTCCCTACTACTAGCTTTAACGTCTTATATGTCTATACAACAACTAGCTGACCTGGGGAACTCCGAACCGCCTAACAGTTGATTAAATTTTTTTTTAATACTTATTCTGCTATTCTTGACCCCAGGTCAGCTAGAAACATAAAAAAAGGCAATAAGTTACCCATTACATTATGTGAAAAAATAAACATTATAAAACAAAGTTCTTTTAATAGTCGGTAAAAATGACAATAAAAATTACAATTTCAGGTTTCTTATTATGATACCTACTTATTATATTTCATTTTATTTTTAATTATTCTAAATAAAGTTTCATTTTTATTGTAGTACTTTGTGGTACAAGGAGTTTAAAAATTCTGGTGGATAGTTCACGAAATCTTCTTCATCAATTGCTGTATCAACTGATTTATATATTCTCATTTCGCCAGGAATGTCATCTTGAATTTTGAAATTCATTTACATCAGTGTTTTTGGCAGCTAGTATAGCTCGTTCAGCTTTTGATTGCGTTAACTGACATAAACTGAATACATCTCTAGAAAATTTGCCATTACCAATATCAATGTGTTGTTTAGAAAATAAGTCTCCAAATTGATAATTTTGCAACATGGCATGCATATTGGAGAACTTTAAACACGCATTATATGAAGGTGGAAGGCGAGAGTTCTTCAGTGGGGCGGAAGTAAAACAAGAGTTATGCCACTATGTTTATATCCGGAGGTTTATCAATTTGTGTCCCTCGTACAATCGATGCTGCCTGCCTGCCTGACCTGCTATTTTATATTCTTTTTAAAATACAATTACCCACTTTTACAATTTATATTTAGACACGTTCCATTTCTCGATATCAAATAATTATACTTAAAAATAACAAAAATACTATACTTTATATGCTAATACTAAATTATTATTGATTATATTTTACTATTATTATTATTATTTATATTATAATTATCATCATATATTATTATTGTTAGTTAACTCATATCATATTGAAGTATAAGATATAATATAATTGTATTAAATAGCGGGTGGTGTAATGCGAGGTATTATATTATCTGTTACAACTAAGTTCATCAGCTTGCGTTGAACATGGAACCATTGGCAATGTTTGGTGAAAATGTCCTGATAATAAAAGTCACCAACCACCTCATTTGGTGGCGCAATGATTTGAAAAATTGGTACAGAACCCACGATAACCGAATCTGACTTTGTTAAACATTAACATTTATCAATTAATCAATGATAAATTACAATTATTGTATATTTATTATTATATTACAAGAGGACGTCGTAGCGCAGGGGCACATGCATGAGACAGTAAGCCCGACGGTTGTAGATTTGATTCCTGCTCGAAGGACTGCAATATTTAATATTTTCATTTCCTCGTTCTGATACCAAGGTAAAGTGTTGCGTATAGTTCCGCCATCTTACATGCAACGTCTTGAGAATTTCGCAAAAAGTTGAAAATAAAAGTGTATCAATGGGGACGGACTAAGGAGTGTTTAACAATAGGTCCCCAGGTTCCCTCTGCCTACCCTGAAATATTCGAGATACAGCGTGAAGCTAAAAAACTAATAATCGTTATATTATAAAAATGCCTAAGCACAAAACCTCACTATAGTTGACTTGACAATAGCGTTAGCCATTCGCAGGATTTAGCGTCACATTCAAACCATTTTTGACCGTTATTGTATATTTCTTCTGAAATATTTCTGTGCAGGCATTTGAATTGAAAATTTCTTTAGATAAATGCATATTTCACACTTGCTAAATATTACATATGAAACTGCGACTTTACAATATTTTGTAATAGATTTTCTCTGCATTCCACTATAGTAAAATATTATTGCATATTTATAATAGTACTAGCGACCCGCTCGCGGCTTCGCCCGCTTTAACTACTGAATTATTCATATAATGTACCTATGTTTGCAAAGCACTTAAGATTACTAATGTGAAAATTATGGAAACCTTAATGCAACCCACATTTTCGTAGCTCCAATAAGGATGTTCCAATTGTTTAAAAAAACACACACCTAAACAAATGACACAAACAACAGAAAACTTAAACGAAAGAAATTATAAACAACAGA
>DWQW01002521.1:0-26484 GCA_018249695.1 Heliconius erato demophoon | reverse complement strand
GGGTTCGATCCCCACTCGAGGAGATGAAATATTTACTTAAATTTATATTTCCATTTCTTCGCTCTGGTGTCGAGGTTAAGCGCGGCGTTGAGTTCTGCCACTCAACACGCAATGCCTCTAGAATTCGACAGAAAGTGGGGAACAGTGTGTCTTAACACTAAGTTCCCTTCCGTGTGCGGGATACAGCGTGAAGCTAATTTAATTTTTTTTATTAAGATTTAGTGTAATTATGTAATCTACTCAGTATAAAACAAAACATGATTTAAAACAACTTTTATCGACAATTTAGCTTCATGTTTCTCTTGTTTGACCTAGAAAAAACACTATGTGTAAAACACTCAGTTCCTTGACTGAACAAAATTAAAAATAATAAACAAATCCAAATATCAAAATAAATTAAGTTTCAATATTAGATAAGAAATAGTTATATTAAATAATTAAACATTTTTAGTAGTAAGTATGTATGTATAAAGAATAATAAAAATAATACATTAAAACTTAAATATACTTCACTTGTCATGCACTCATAAATCATAAATACTACAAATTAATCCTAGCTTTCAAATTTATCTAAAGTGTATACAGTACGGTCGACAAGTCTTGGGTGCTTCGAAATTAACTGTAGTTGGCTGCGCCTTTTGATGGGATTTTAGGATTCTTCTTGCTTTTTATTTTGTTCAAGATTACACAATGCACAAAAGTTCTTAAAACCTTACGTCATGGCGGCCACAACTTGTTGACCGTACTGCACTTTAGATGCATACTTTTCTAATAGAAAATTTACTAACCTCCCTTATAACGTCATCTAAAGCCTCTTTCAAGGGTGTCTCTAATCTTCTCTTCGGATTGGAATGGTTAATGGAATAAATAGATTTACTGATAAAATCAAAAGGCACGATGTCATCGAAATTATCAGCTTTATATCTGTTGAAGTCTATTGGTGCACCTGAAAATGAATTAAAATAGTATTACATTTTTGTCAATTTATATTAAAAAAAAACAGCTTTACCCTTTTTCATATATAGCAGGGTACACAGAGGGAAACTTTGATAAAGATTTCGTTTCCAGCTGCCGCATCATTATGGAGGCTTCATGCCTTGAGAGGCGGAACTCAACGCCACGCTTTGTTGTATACCAGAGCGGGGCAAAAAAAGAAATTTAAAATAGTCCTTCCTTTAAGTGTGGCTGGAACCCATAATCATTACGTTTATGGTCAAACTATTCCACTGCACCACAACTGACTCAATTTTAATATTAGTGGACGCCAAAATCTTGTTGCGAAATGGATGTACCTACAAATATAATTTAATTAAGCATAGCAAAGAAGAGATAACAAAGAAGTGATAGCAAAGAAGAGAGAGAGAATTTAGAATAGCAAAATTTTTTTTTTATTATAGTTTTACTGGTCTTAAGAATCTAGTCATTGTATTTAGGATCTGCTTTAGAAACATGACGTGTTATTTTTATAGTACTAAAACTGTCTACCAACATCAAAAAGACAACTACTTATTTATTACTATTATACGAGTATACATAGACTAACAATTTGGCATAATTACAACTTTAATGGAAACAGAGTGTTCAAAGACTAGGTTCCAAGATACCCTCAACCTACTATGTGCTCAATGTGGAAAACACCTTCACGCACTCGTGTATCCCGCACACAACAGGGTAAACAGAGGGAACCTAGTGCTAAGACACTCCGTTCCCCACTTTCGGGCGAGTTCTAAAGACATTGTAGAGTGGAGGAACTCAAAGCCGCGCTTTGCCTCGACACCAGCGCTAAGAAATCAAAATATATAAATATTTAATTTCCTCGTGAAGCTAAAAAAAAATTAGAACCTTCCAGACAATAGAAACATAATTTTCCTCCTCACCTAATATACTATTATCCCCCAAGTACCCCGGCTCCCCTATCTTCTCGGGGAACAAAGGAACCCCGTCCGCCAGCATGTAATCCTCCACTTGTTCGCTATCCACCCCCAACGCGCGCATCGACGACGCTATATCCCTGTGCAAATCCAACGATTGCTCTCTTAAGTCTTGAATTTGAAGATTCTGAAATGGAAGGTGTGAAGAAGTATTAAAGAAATGTATTATTGTTAAAAAAAATTAAAAACGCTTATTTTGTCTATTGATTAAAACTCATTAAACGAGGCTGTCGTGGCACAGTAGCACTGTACTATAAAAGCGGTTGTGGGTTCAAATTCTAGGTACACTCGTGGAAATAAATAAGTTAATATTTTTATGTTCTCGTTCTGATAACAATAACATAGCAAAGAGCGGTGTTGAGTTCTGCTACTCAACACGCAATACCCCGAGAATTGGGAAACTGAGTGTCTCAACCCTAAGTTCCCTCTGCCTACCTATGTTATATGCGGGATACAGCGTGAAGGTAAAAACGTCATCACGTAATCACGTCAAATCATAAAATTCCCAGGCATTTTTAAGATTTATAGCTATTTAAGTTTTCAATTTTCATTACTACAATCATAATAATACATTTTAAGCTGATAGCATCGTCCTTTAAGTACGAGAAATAGCAAAGAGTGTGTTGACATAAGATATTTGATCGCACGCCCGATACTAGTTCGAGCGTGTAAACAACCTCGTACACACAACGCTTGCAAGGTGCTTTTGTATTTTTACATACTCATACGAAACGTTAAGGAAATGTGAAAAAAAAATAACGGGAATCGAACCCGCGCTTTTTTGAAACTGCTTGCTGTTGGAAGATATGCAAGAGGCAAAAGGGAAAATATTTTCTTTATTTGGTGTAAAATGACACTTTAAAAATGTTAAAGATAAAACTAGATTTATTCAGTTCAAGTTCCATTTTTCTTTAATTGTCTTAGCAAAATGAATGAACAATATAATGCAGTCATGCCAAAAGTTTTAATAAATTTATTTATCGAGCATATTATTACAAATAAATACCTATATATATTTATATTTGTATACCGCATACAGCAAAGTAGGCACAGGGAATATAGTGTCCAGATTTAAGACACTCCGTTCTCTATTTACTGCCCATTTTTTTCTTACAAAGGCAGAACCCAACAATCTTTTCTCCGATTGGGAAAAAAGGTCAAAACCGTTGCGTTTTTTGTTTTTCCGAAAAAAAAACGATCTATCATTTTTATAACTATTAAGCTAAAATATATCTATTGCTGCCTAGTCTGTACTGTGTACGTACATAATGCGTTCAATGCACTGCATTATCTGTATTGATCGATTGTATATAATTTGAAATAGTTAATGGAAATAAGCAATGATTATTTTATTTTATTTAATTATGCAGCTCCACTTCGCCCAATAGAATTAATTAAGAAAAATCTCTACTAACTAGATAATAAAAATATCTAAATTCCAAAACCATAATTAAACGAACTCACACTTATCGCTGTACTATACTTACTTATCGACAACTAATACCGACCAGGTCGGTTTCCAGGAGGTGCGGGTTCGAGTCCCGCTACGTTCAAATTTTTATACGTTTTCTAAATAAGTATTTTTCTTTCCTAAGTGTGGATTAACACTTTAAAAATGTTTAAAACATTAAAAGGTAACAAATGCACATACCTTTCTCAGTCAATCTCTTATTAATATAAAATTGTCTTCTCTTATTAATGCTTTATAAAAATAACCTCTTAGGCAATAGAACCTCGATGATTATATACAATACATAAAAGGTACAGACAGATACATTAAATAGTAAATAAGGACTAACGACGTCCTCGTAAAATGTAAGCGATCAAACGCTGAGCCGCGCCGGAACTACGGCTATATATGCAACATTGTAGTTTTGTTTTACTAAATCGGACTAACAGATTGGTCGTTGTTCAGCTCTACAGTCGTATGCTGTATTAGAATGTAAACGCAACGGGTTTAGGTTCGATTTGCACTCGGGTAAATATATTATTTTCTTTTTTTCGCTAAAGTATTGATTAAAAAGCGCTGCGTTCAGTTTCGACAATCATTATGAAATATTTCGAAAATTTGGCGGTTCGTGGGGAACGGAGTGTCTTTGCTCTAGGATGTAGGTTCCCTTTTCCTATTCTACTATATATGAGGTACAGCGTTCATATTCGGGTTTTTAGGTAACTCATTACTAATAGAATTGTGCCGTGTTCATGTTAAAATATTAATATCAGGTCTTCCTAAATCACGATATTTATAAAGATGAACGGCATTCGAGCCGATGACGCAAGTCTTTTGTTCTATCCATATTAAGATTCCAGTATCATCAATATCTTAAGTAAAACAAAAAAAAATTTTGTGATAGAATACATCGTAAAGCCTATTATAACAAATTTTAATATTGTAAGTTTTGCGCTATCATGGTACTACGGTAAAGAATCTGAGTATAAACGAGACGGTAATGGGATCCATTTCCTTTTGGAAGAATGAATTATCTTTATTATCTCGCCCTGGTTACAAAATGAGGAATTCGGTACCATTATCATCTTTCATGAGATGCAGACTGCTGACAGACGGACGGACAGATAGATGGACGGACGGACAGCTGAACCTTAGTTACAGGGTTCCATTTTATCCATTAAATATGGGGAACTCTAAAGAGACAATGCCTAATAAAAATAATTATAAATATTAATGCCTATTTGAATAAAAAAAATCTTATTTTACAATTTATTCGACTACAAAAGCTAACCCTGCTGGTACAAGTTAAAGATCGAATAGAACGTCTCGTTTAATGAGAGGCAATTACGAATAACTAACAACGATAATGGTGTCGAGGATTATCTCATGCTTGTTCAAAACAGCCTTTTACGCTTTACGATGTATCTAATACAAAGCAGGGCAGACAGAGGGAACCTGGGGACCCAGTGTAATAAATTTCATTCACATTAAGATGCTTCCGTTTCCCATTTTCCGTCTAATTCTAGAGATAATACCTGTTGAGTGGCGGAACTAAACGCCGCGCTTTTAATTTCCTTGTGTTTACAGTCGCACACTTGTGCTACTGCGGCACAACTGGCTTCAAGTTCTTGTCTAGTTAATTAAATAACTAATAAATATGAAATACCTTAAAATAAGTATGCAATCTGTACATTTGCCGATGATCTTTAACCGGATGCAGTGTGATAGCTCGATGCACTTCCCGCTTCTTCAGCCTGCCGGTGTACGCCGCGGCGCCGCTACCGTTGTGGTGCAGGATGGTCTGCATCTGCAATGGGGGCGCATTATGTTTACTTAATAGTGACGTCACAGTTGTAAAACAGATCGCCCCTAGTATTAATTTCATGCAATTGTGTTGTTAGCTTATTGTTTTTGTTATACTTTTAATTTTTAGTTATTAGAACGTGTAAATATTCAAACGTTGTAGGATTTGAACTGGCGTCTCTTCGAGGTCCAAGTCACTCTGCCTCAGTCAAGCCAAATGGCTTATTCTTTAGAGAATAAATTATTCTTATTAAATTGTGTTGAAATTCCAATTAGAATTAAGACTTATTCATGTTTTTTGTAATGTTTTTTTTAATAATTGTTCGGAATTATTATTTGTCACGACATAATGGTATTTATTAAAAAAAAAACGCTCACGCACTTACGCACCATAGAAAGACTCCACACTTAGAAAGTAATATTTTAAGTTTTTAAAGAACCACAAAATGATAATATGAACAAAAATATCGAACCAAAAACCTCAAAAACCTCGAAAATTCTAATATTTTTTTAATAAATTTACTTTAGAAACGTATTAATACCAAGAATTCAAATAGGAAAACAGCAGGAAAATGCAATTCTACGTAGAATACTCTTCACTGACGTGTTTAGATTTCGACGTACTAAAATGTTTATAAAATACACTGTAATGCTTAAAAGATCACATATTGAAACTTATTCAAGCCATGATCTCGATGATTCTTGAAAAGTTAAGAAGTTATTAAATTAAGAAATCAAATTAATAAACAAATAAGAAATGCACGTACGCACTAGGTACTATATAATTTTTTTTTAGCTTCACGCTATAATAGGATAGGAAAAGGGAACTTAATAATGAGACACTGCTCCCAGGCACCGCCCAATTTTAAAGACGCTCGAGGAGGCAAATTCAAGTTCCCTAGGTTACTTATATAGCAACGAAACAATTACCGTGATAAATAAGCATATAGTCTTTTCAAAAAAAATACCTATTCAATAAAAAAATCCTATTCGAAACAGTAGTTCCTGAGAATATAAAATTATAAAGCTGTAGAGATGTAAGCTCTACAGCTTTATAATTTTAGTACAGATATGTAAGATCTTACGTAACCATCAAGTCACTATTAAAATTACATTAGAGAAATCAAGAATGGTTATTACAAATGTTATATACGTATAATATAATAAACGTAATAAATATTACTAACGTAATAAATATTAGTTTTATTAATATTGCATTAAAGAGGAAATGAAATATTTATTTAAATTTTTATTTTCATTTCTTCGCTCTGGAGTCGAGGCAAAGCGCGTTGAGTTCGGCCACTCAACACTCAATACCTCCAACATTCGGCTTAAAATTATATTACTTATATATATACATTTAAATTTCCAATAACATTAACAAAGGAAACGATTGAATGGAAAATATTAGAAATAATCTATTTACATGAATGTCAGCGGATCAAAGAACATGAGACGGTCGCACGATAACTATCAATCAATTAGTTATACACGATGTTTTGAATTAACATTAAATGGTTTGTTAGGTTCAATTTTTGCTTTCATTTTGCCGACGAGTAAACATGTTTAATTATAATAATAAATTATATAAGAAATCAATTATACTTTTGTGGTATCTACTTATCTATCTATATCTTAGGTCTTTTGTTTTTCTATCTGTAACCCGGGAACCTAGTGTTGATATTCTTTATTTCCCATTAAGACACTTCCGGTCACCATTTTCCGCCGAATTTTCGCCCCTGTGTCACAACTAGCCTCCTCAGGTCTGCTGTGATTATATTTAATTTATTTTCAAATCCCCAGTCTTACAAAACGTGGTTGTAGAATGTAAATATTAACACTCCCCCAAATAAGATTAAAACCTACAATTATTATTATTTTTACTTCCATACGCCCCCACTGTGCCACTACGTATATAATTAAAGTAAATTAATTGATAGCTACACGATCACTATCTCGTACAAAATAACGTTTCTTAGATATAGCTAATTGAAATTTATAATTGATCGACCTTTGTGTAGGTGATGTTTGATTAAAAGCTATTTAGTGTTTACATTATATATGAGGGCAGTCGTGGCGCAGTGTTCAAAGTGTGACTGTAAAACCGACTGGTTGTGGATTTGATCCCCACTCGAAGAGGTGAAATATTTACTTAAATTTATATTTCCATTTCTTCGCTCTGGTGTCGAGGCTAAGAGCGGCGTTGAGTTCTGCCACTGAACACGCAATGCTTCCAGAATTCGACAGAAAGTAGGGAATTAATGTGTGCGGGATACAGCGTGAAGCTGATTTATTTTTTTTATTTACAGCTACGAATCAAACACGAATAGCTGGTACAAAATATAAACAGAAAAAAACGTGCGAACTAAAGGAGATCGTAAACAGATGAATAGACCAACCCACATTTTATTTATTTTATAAACCTATTCTAAACTAAACAGTACACGGAATAGCTTACTTGGGGAAATATTTCTGCAAGTTTCAGAAATATCTAAGAGTATAGCTCTGACCAATTGTTTTTTTATATAAAAAAAATATTTTATGTTAATCAGCTTCAAACTTTAGCATATAAGAGGGTAGATAGAGGAAACTCAGGCCCGTATTTATAAATTTCTCTCAAATATGAAATCGATCTTGAAATGCCGTTGTTGTTGACATTAACACGGCTTCTCAAGATCGACGACGTCTGACTTGAGAGCAGTGTATAAAAAAACCTCCTTTTTCCATGCACCACCCGAGTATTCGACTCCGCGCGACAGAAATGAAAGATAACGTAGGTTAAGTTAGGTTCCCACTCGAAGTAATTAATGATTTTATATTTTAATATCTTCACCCTGATGTTGAGACATTGCACGGCGTTGAGTTCCGCCACTCAACACGCAATGCCCCTTAAGAGGTAAAGTGGGGAACGGAGTGTCTTAACACTATGCTCTATTTACCTACCCTGCCACATGCGGAATAAAGCGTTAAGCTGCTTATTTATTATCTAAGCCATCTGTAACATTTTAAAATAAGTGGGCCATTTCTTATTACCAGGCCTTATAAAGACTACCGACTCGAGGACACGGACAGACGGCGAGACTAGTTTTTGCAACGGGACCAGAAACAGATGTTACAACTGACAATTGTATGGTAATGGGACACCCCAAGCCGAACTACAGTTAGAAGAAATCATTTGAAGAAACTTTTTAAATGTTTAGGTTGTTTTTGTGTATGAATAAATGGTAGTTTTGTTAGAATAATTTTAATTTGTAGATATTTCTTGAAATAATGTTGTATGGTTAAATTGATGTTAAAAATCACGTCCGTCACTTTGGAGGAATTCTGGAGGCATTGCATGTTGAGTGGCGGAACTCGTATTTTGCCTCGACACCAGAGCGAAGGAATGAAAATATAAATTAAAATAAATATTTCATTTCCTCGAGTGGGATCGAACCCACAACCAGTCGCGTTTACAGTCTCACTTTGTGCCTCTGCGCCACGATTAGACTCAAGTAACTAATTTAGTATATAGATTTATTTCTTTTAAGGTTCACGCTGTGTTCAGCATTTAGCAGTTAGGCAGTAGAACCTAACACTAAGTTCCTCACTTTCCGCCCAGACTTTAAAACATTGCGGGTATAGAGTAGAGTGGCGAAACTCAACGCCGCGCTTTGTCTTCTTACCAGCGAAAATATTAACATTATTCATTCCCTATACATAATTTTATTGCACGTGTTTTCCATTATAGAGTGTTTTTTTTCTATCCATTAATAATATTATTTGTAGCTCGTTCTGTAAAGAGTTACTTTAAACTAAAATAAAACGCATACATATGTATAAATCTAATAATTTACGAATATATCATCTATAGATATTTGAAATATCTGAATGAGTGGGTAGTCTAGGACAGGCGTTACTTTCCCGTTCGGATTTCACTCGCCTAGGTCACCCAACCGGTCTCCACTACCTGTAGGTACTGCCTACCTACTTGCAAATTGCAATTTGTTAGACACTAGACCTAGAATACAACAAATATAGGCCTAAGTTGTGATTCTATAAGTAAGTGAGTATATATTGAAATAAATAAGTTTTAAAAATCTTTGTGATTATCAAAATAATATTTAATATTGTGTGGGTTCGATTCCCACTTCAGGAAATTAAATGTTTAATATTTTCATTTCCTCACTTTATAATGAGCCTCTAGAATTCTGGAAGTGGGTAATGGAAGCATCTTTATGACAACGGGGGTGTCCGTCTTAGCACTAGGTCCTCTACCTACAATGCTATAAACGAGATACAGCGGAACCTAATTTTTGTTCCGAAGAACATGTTTGCATTTTTGTATATGAATAAATATATATTTATGATTAGACAATTTAAAAAAACATGCCTTATTATTAAAATTTTATAAACAAATCGTCACTAATTTAATGTAATGTAAACTTAGATCAACGTAGAAAAATCGACGCACGTCTAAAAAAGAAAAAATAATTTCTATATTTTGTAATAGATTTAAAAGAAAAAATAACTTTCAAAATCACAGTCTATTGTAGCTATTAAAGATACATTTTAACTTCTAATTTCTATTGACCATTAAAAATAAAAATAATGAAATATGTGTCATTTATTACTTATATTCTCATCATCGTGAGATTGCTTAAATGTTTATCTTTATGTTTTATTCGGTAATAAAAATAAATAACTTTCAAATACATTAAGTGAAGTAAAATATTACGATTATGATTATTAATAAGAATTATCACATTAATAGAATTATATCGCTTATTTAGTACTAAAAATAAAAAAAAAATCAGTTTCACACACTTCGTATTCCGCACACAGCAGCTTAAGCAGAGGGAACCTAGAGTCCCTAAGGACTCCGTTCCCCACTTTCCGGCTAATTCTGGAGGCTTTGCGTGTTGAGTGAAGTGAAATCAAGGCCGCGCTCAACCTCGACACCAGAGCGAAAAAAAAGAAATATAAATTTAAATAAATATTTCATATCCTCGAGTGGGGATCGAACTAACAACCAGTCGTGTTTACAGTCTCACTTTGTTCCCCTGCCCCACGACTGGCCTCCTGGTCTTATTTGGTACTACAATGACGTAATTACACTTTATTCGAAAATCTAGTTAAGCCAGACAGAAGGAGTCAAGCCGTGGCACAAGGACACGAGCATGCGACTGTTAACGCGACAGGTTGGGGTTCTATTCCCATTCGAGGAAGTAAAATATTGTAATATTTCTTCGCTCTGGTAACGAGGCAAAGCGCACCGTTGAATTTCGCCACTCACCACGCAATGCCTGCAGAGTTCGATGTAAAGAGGGGAATGAAAGTCAATAAAGGGAACGGAGATTCAGGTTCCCTCTGTCTACACAGCTATGTGCGGGATACAGCGAAGCACATAAGCCCAAAGCAATTTTGCAACGTAAAAATATTTTGGTAAACATCGTATCTTCTAACCAATCTAGAGATTGGATAGATGTATGAAACAATCTAAGATTGACGTTGGAGATAGGTTATTAATACTGGGCGTAAATGAATTGTTTATTCCTAATTATCACTTGTAAAATGATTCATCTGCAAATGGAGAGAACTCTCCTATAGCTACTTTTGTAAACCTTAGATAAATATACATTAGAGGTGTTAAAATGTTCGACATGAAATGCAGATAGCAACATTTGTTCTTAACTATGGGAATTTTAAAAGGATTTTAAGAAAAAATCTTTTTTTTGGCAATAACACTCAACTATTCAGTAATAAATTATATAATTGAGGCCGGTCGTGGCGCAGCGGCACGAGGTGTGACTGCAAATCCGACTGGTTGTGGGTTCGATCCCCACTCGAGGAGATGAAATATTTACTTAAATTTATATTTCCATTTCTTCACTCTGGTATCGAAGTTAAGCGCGGCGTTGAGTTCTGCCACTCAACACGCAATGCCTCCAGAATTCGGCAGAAAGTGGGGAACAGAGTGTCTTAACACTAGGTTCCCTCTGCCTACCCTGCTGTGTGCGGAATACAGCGTGAAGCTAATTTAATTTAAATTATATAATTGAGTAGAATTAAAAACATATAATAACTCTAATTCAAAATAACGTCTATAATAGCTTGTGTGTATATAAGTATATATATATATTCTTTGGGGAGCGGAGTGGGGCACTAAGAGAGAATTTCCTAAAATTCATACGAAAACGGTAAAATTTGGGTTGTAAGTACCTATATATAAAATTAAAATAAAGGTATAATATACACCATATATCTATTAGTACTTTAGTAACTTTATAAGTAGGTATATCATGATAACAAACTAGACAGTAGCTGATAAGGATCGAAAAGTCAATTTGCACCGTCTCCAACTGTAATAATTATCTAAAGAGATCAGGTAAAGCGCTTTATTTCGTTTTGTATATCGAGTGTTATTATTTATTTAATTAAATGGATCTAAAGTAATGAAAATTAAATAAAATTAAATTAGCTTCACGCTGTATCCCGCACACAGCAGGGTAGGCAGGGTAACCTAGTGTTAAGACACTCCGTTCCCCACTTTCTACCGAACTTTGGAGGCATTGCGTGTTGAGTGGCAGAACTCAACGCCGCGCTTTGCCTCGACACCAGAGAGAAGTGGAAATATAAATTTAAGTAAATATTTCTTCTACTCGAGTGCGGATCGAACCCACAACCAGTCGGTTTACAGACACACTTTGTGCCACTGCGCCACGACTGACCTCATCTAAAGTAATATTGCGCTTATATTTCTAAACTAGCGACACGTTCGCGACTTCGCTCGCTTGCACTATGAAAAATTATTAATTTACTAATCTACATTGCTTTCGTTTTCTAATAATAATATCATTTTTAAAAAAATAATACCTATATTGAAAATTAGGCAGAAGTTTCAGCCAATTCAATAAAAGAGTTATTTATAACAATTTTGTTGAAAAACATTCCTTAAAATGGTATATTTTTTTATTATAAACCGATTGAAAATAAAGAAATATTAAATATTAAGGAAAGCTAAAATTTAATAGTGGACAAATACGCAGATAAATAAACAAACAGACAATTTTTTTGAAAAACATTGTTTTAATTTCCATTAGATTATTAAATGCCACCAATGTAATTTTTTCTTATGTATCCTTATTTATCTTTCATATTGGCACACCGAAGCGAACATAAAATTTAATATTTTTTAAATAACACCTAATATAATAAAGAAATATAGCTGAATAACTTAATATCTATCTGTGTTTAGTAAAACTTACATAACCTATTCTAACATACTTTTACATATTCCAAAATCACGATAATAATATAAAATCAGCCTATATGTCAATCTAAATGTGATCTAACGCGCGATATTAGTATGACAAAATATTTTACACGTATCTTATCGTGATCTACTGATAACTCATATTATGAGTATTTGGCTATTAAAATATTTGTTTTTCTATAATTATCTTTTTTTTAATAACATCGTGCGATGACTAAACTATGCTTCTAGTACATATAGGTATTATTACAACGAAATGATTGTGAGTTGGAGTTTCACTAAGGGGAAGGTTAACATTTAAAATAATGTAATTTTTCTAATAAAAGTTACGACAAATTGAAATTCTCTAAATATATTGTCTTTAAAATTAACTAAAATTGAAGAATGTAGTGACGGAGTTTTCTTTTCCCATTTTACATAAATATTATCAAAAAATACAGTCGAATTGATAACCTTCTTTTAAAAGTCGGTTAAAAATACATGAGAAAATTGTATACAATGATGAATGTACACGTTTAATAAATTTTAAATTTATATAAAAAAACAATTGGTACAGCATCCTTTCTGTGTTATCAAACAGAGAAGTCGGTAATACTTTATAAGTAAGCAAGAGTTTAAAGAATGATTAGTAACAGGTAAAAGAGGCGGGGGAAGACCTGGATTGACCTTCGAGAACACAGTTTCGATGATGCTCGACGAACGTCACATAGAAAGAAAGCTTAAAGACCTTCAGGAAAACATGAATGAAAAGATTAATGACAGTAGACAAGGCAAAAAAGGTAAGCAGGGGTTTCCACTGTCTATACCGCTAAGGATACAGCGTAAATCTAAATTAGATTAGGTTCCCAAATATGTGAGACAACAACTTATTACCGTTTCAAATAACCAAAAACTGTTATAAGCTACAAAGTCTCCAGATTTACATATGCAGAACGGTGATACTATACGTGGCAACATCAATCATAAGAGAAAAGGAAGCACCCACTTGCCCCCCACCGGTAATGGAAAGACAGACGAAATAGCACGTAAGGAAACGCCAATCTTGGGGAACAGCTTCCGCTACGACCTTGCGTAAAGCTTGTTGAGGTTAATTTTAGTTTTAATTTGTATTTTTGCGTTTGAATCTACTATAAGTATACCTAGTGGTAAAACAGAATTCTTATTTTATATACATAATTTTATTTTTATGATTGTGGTTTTAAGTTGGATTGGTTCACTTGTAGGTTGTACTTGGTTCAACTTATAGGTTGTACTGGTATCTCTCATTTAGCAGGGCAGAGGGACCCTAGTGATACTTGGTCTTGAGCGGTGGAACTCAACGCCCTACTTTGTCTTGATGCCAGAGTAAAAATGTAAATAATAATTCATTTACCGTAGGAATTGAAGCCACAACCGTCGTCATCGTCCCTTATAGTCCGACGCTATTCTATAGAATCATTTGTTATCAATGATTGAACATTATATTACTAGCAATAGATTTTTTCGTAATTTCGGCGCATTCGAGTACTATGACCTAATTCTTCAAAAAGCGATATCTCTAATTTATCACAGCACTGATAAGAATGTTAAGAATAGTCTAAAATGCGGGCGCGCGAATAAGATACTATAAGTATTATACGCATTTTAAATTTTTAAAATAATACTTTCTTAGCGAAATATAAAGAAACATAAAAATTAACGTATTGGGTGTCGAAACCGTGCCTCTTGGAAAGCGGCCAAGGGCTCTTCTATTGTAATCCACATGCGTAATACTGCTTAATTGAAAATGATACTTATTGGATGACGGAACTTAACGCCGCGCTGTCCAACGAAATCGATTATATTTTAAAATAATGAACTACGATGATTGCTTCGGGTGTAATTTGAACCCACAATCATCGCTTTCAGCACAACATAACATAATATATTTAAGAAAATAATACCAAAAGACTAACGACCTTCAATTCGGTAATCGGTTTAGTATATTTTATTTTTACAGTTCGACGGTCTGGAGGCGTGTCAACACACAGTAAATTAGTCTCTGTCGTATTGTATTATATCTAAGCCTAATGAGCAAACGACAACGGATATAAAAAAATATCAGCTTCACGCTGTATCCTGTAACCTAGTGTTAAGACACTTCGTTCCCCACTTTCAGCCGAATTCTGGAGGCATTGCATGCTGAGTGGCGGAACTCAACGCCGCGATTTGCCTCGACACCAGAGCGAAGAAATGAAAATATAAATTTAAGTAAATATTTCATCTCCTCGAGTGGGGATCGAACCCATAACCATTCGGTTTTTCAGCCACACTTTGTGCCTCTGCGCCACGACCGGCCCCTATTATTATAAAAAATATTTCTTTAATAAATTCGGCTATAATGGTTGGTTAATGTTATATAGTTTTTTTTTTATGTATTAAAAATATTTAAGAACTAAATAGTAAATAAAAAAATCTGCTTTTGCTTTTTTCTTTTGCATTAAACATGGTTATATATTTCATTATTTTAGTATGATATCATTAGCATTCCCATGGTATTTTGACAAGGATAGTATTCAAAGAATTTAAAAGGTATTATCCCTTTTTTCCGTAATTCAAACATATTTTGCGTCCACTTATCTGTATAAAGGTTCGCTATTTATAAATCGCTCTCAAAATCTCAATTTGGGATCGATGTTGAGAGCGATCTTGAGATACCTTTTTCCTTTGTTGATTATTAAAACACGAAGCACGAAACCCGAGGGGAATATAAGTAATTGATAATTGTATGATTAATAATATTTATAATCTTGTTTCCTTAAACATCAAAGAAAATCTTAATTGGTTGTTGTAGTTTATAAAATTCCTACATGATAATTCCATATCACATACGATTTAATATTGTGTGCGTACGTATGTACCATATTACATATATGATATATAAAATAAATTGTCTGTCCGTCTTTCATAATATTTTGAAAAAAGACGATAAAAAAATCAGCACTATAATAGTTTCCTAATGATACACAATAGGTACCGTAATTGAACACCGCATATTTTATACGAAAACAAAAATATTTTAGACAAAAGGATTTCTTAGTTAGCATCGAACTCACGACTATCGCGTACAAACAGATTCCACTCAACAACGCAACGATATGCTGAAATTATCAAGTTTTATGAAGTTATTACTATATATTTACTTTAATAATTATTAAAAAAGATATTTGACGCACATTCCGCCTTGCCTATAACACGAATTGCAAAAATTATGTTTCACCCCATTTACACTTTGTAAAAGGACCTCTATCCTCAATCAGAAGAACCAGCTTCATTCAAGAAAATACTAAGAATATTCTAATTACATAAAAAAAAGTCATCGTTTCAGTTTTTTCTCCACAGTGCGTTCAAAGGAACCTAACAAAATAAGACCTAAAAGTTGACATCTAATAAATTTCTAATAATATGAACTAACAAAATGAGTTTTGGTACTATTAATTTAGAGTTCAGTTTCCAATAACTTCGATTATACTGTATACAAATGTAAATTTCAACGTTATATCTATATAAATAAGGTTCAATACAACTTAGTATTTAATAATTCATCAACTAACAAACAGACAGACAAAAAATACGTATCTAATGACTTTGTTGCCGTAATTTCCATTTAGTTTATATTGGCAATTGAAAATAATGATAAATATCTAACTACTTTTATAATATATAGACAATCCCGGGCTGTAATTGGTATGAAACGACTATAGCCCAAGAGCCAGGACTATCTTTCCTCTTCTTATCGTTATAACAACACAATAAAATAAATAAATCAGCTTCACGCTGTATCCCGCACACAACAGGGTAGTAAGAGGGAACTTAGTGTTAAAAAAATCCATTGTCCGGTTACCGCCGTATTTTTCCAGGCATTGCGTGTTGAGTCGCGGAATTTAACGCTGGGTTTTAACAACAAAGTTTAAATAAATATAAATCGGTAACACTCGTTCGAAGCAGTATTAGTTGATAAGTATAAAGGTACAATAAGCTTTCACAGATTGTATTAGGTTAATTTCTGAGCCTTTTTTAACCCCGATTCTCTTTTCTATATAGGTACCCAATATTAAAGTTTATATAGGCAAAACCGTAGATTATAGTGAAGAAATATATTTTTTAAAACTCTCTTAGAGTAATATTTATGTCCTCTAGTAATTTAGTGACTAATTTAGTCTAACGTATTAAGAGGCATTGACCCAGAGCAATGACCGCGGTAATAAAAAAAATACATATTCGCACAATCATATCCCATGAAAAAGACATAAAACTGAAAGTGTTAAATGATTGATGACTGATGCATCATGATTTAAATCCGTTTGGAACTCTTATTTTGGGTGATTTATAGGAGCAATATCTACTATGATTTTTTTTGGATTTTTTTCTTTTTGAGGGTCAAACGGCAGTGAAGGCAGAGAAAATCTTATGTTAAAATAATGATCTGTCCAATTTTTACTTTTCATCGAATGTTGATTGATTGAATGCTGTGTTTGTCTAAGTGAAGTTTTATTAGCTTCACGCGGTATCCCGTTCATGGCAGGGTAGGCAGAAGGAATCTGAGAAGCTATTGTTAAGAGACTCCGTTCCGTTTAATATACTTCCGTTCCCCATTTTCCGCCGAATTGTGGAAGCATTCCGTATTGAGTGGCGATTCTCAACGCTGCGGTTTGTTTCGTTGCCAGAGCGTAGAAATGAAAATATTAAATATTTCATTGCCCCGTGAGGAATCGAACTCACAACCTGTCACGGTCAAGTAAAATTGATTAAAAGACAACAACGCAAAACGCCTTCTTGCATGGCCTTTAAGAAATAAAGTAACCACGGCGCAGGTTTTAACACCTGCCCCTCTACACAGATTAATGCGGTATATGCGTAAATAAAACACGTGTCGGTCGGTTGGTTGAAGGCGGTCGTGGCGCAGAGGCACAAACTGTGACTCTAAACTGGAGTGGTTGTAGGTTCGAGCCTTACTCGAGGAAATGCATTATTTATTTAAATTTATATTTCCATTTCTTCGCTCTGGTGTCGAGGTTAAGCACTGGTTGAGTTCTGCCACTCAACACGCAATGCCTCCAGAATTCGGCAGACTAACACTAGGTTTCTCTGTCTACCCTGCTGTGTGCGGGATAAAGCGTGAAGCTGATTTTTTTATTTTTTATAATTCCATTTCTTCGCTCTGGTGTCGAGGCAAACCGCGGCGATGAGTTCCGCCACTCAGCGCACAATGCCTCCAGAATTCGGCGAGAAGTGAGGAACGGAGTGTCTTAACACTTGGATGTAAAACCACGTGTGATATAAAAACACGTGTGAATTCTTGTATAAAGTTATTTTTATTGCTCCACTTATACCACTTGTTTTACATACCGGATGTTCGTATGGTATTTGTAGTCTAGTTTTTTTTTAAATATAATCTTCATAATATGAAATACGTTTCATATGCATAAATTCTTTTATATGCATTCTTGTTTAGTAGTTAAGGCATAATGCATATAATTGTTATAATTAACAGGATATATGAATGAGTGACTAAGTATTGATAAACATACTCACATATTTTTAAACAGGTATAGATAGGTAAATGCATACGTAGATACGTCAATTAAAACAATAAAACAATATAAAGAAAAATACAATTTTAGTATCTAACTAACAACATCTTGGGAATCAAACCCACGAAATTTGGCTATTCAATGACCATACTGACAAGCTACACAGTATAATCTATTCGACGACATATTAGAATGATTTGTGTACTGTGTTTGTAGTTTATTAATAAATAATTTACATTAATAAATCAAATATACATAAATACTTAGAAAATGTATAAAAATTAGAACGTAGCGGGATAAGATAAGTATAATTTTTTTACTAAGTGTGGAATAACACTTTAAAAATTTAAAAAATAGTATTCTCTATTGCCAAGCGATAATCCTTAGTAATTATCTTTGGGTAGCGGAAATTTGTAAAAATCTCCCTACAGAGATGCTAACAACATAAATAAGTTGTAACAAGCGTATAAGAATTTCGATGAGAACGTATGGCTTAGTTGGTGAGAGCGCTTGGAAGGTTTCCAAAGAGGCGCGGGTTCAAACCCGGCTACGTTCAAATTTTTATACGTTTTATATACACACACATACACAAATACACATTTTTCTCGCTTATAGCAAGGTAGCCAGAAAAAACTCCCAATTTCAAATTACGTTTGATTGAGTGAAAAGGGAACAATACAATCGTTTCCCCGTGTGGGGTTCGATCTAATAACTATCACATTTATCTTTACCTTACTTTTACAAACTAATTAATAATAATTAAAAAAGATAAGAACCTTGAAATAAATAAAACGTTACCATATTTCTACTATGTAAGTTAATCACCTGATATATTTATTTTCTGCTTACTTAATTATACAAAAAAACATATTCTCCAAAGAAATTTACATAATTTATGATGCCGCGATACATCATAGCCATTTATTTATTTGACATTAGGTGATTCTTCACAACAAATTAGGAAACCGGTTTCTACAAAATACCAATATCAATTTAAATTTCTCAACCAGACCTTCGGAAGCTCGACAGAATATTTTGTATTAATAATTAATTAATTATTGTGCTTTGAAATATTAATTTAGAAATGATTAAGGTGCATTATTCAGCTAATTCCGGAAGTTAAAGATTTTTTTTAAAATAGAAGAACCTTCACGCTGTATCCCGCATATAAGATAGACCCATCCCATGTCGTATCGATTTAGAGCGTTTAGGCAGGGCTATAGTGACAAGATAGGGTACCAAATAAAATATTACCTTAAATTAAAAGTAGATATTAAACACAATAAATAAATAAATCAATCAAATAAATAAGCTTCACGCTGTGTCCCGCACATGCTGCCGAATTCTAGAGGCATTGCGTGTTGAGTGGCAGAACTCAACGCCGCACACACACAATAAAAACGTTATATCAATTATATATTTTTTTTTTCTATAACTGTGTCATACATACCTAAATGGACAACTTTGATAACAAAGCTGCCATAATAAAAGTTGATCCTTTTAAAAAGACCTATCCAATGACATATGTTTTATTGGTAGTGTACGGTGGTCCCAATCTCCCCATCGTCCTTTGACTCGTACTCGTAAATCTTTTGTTGACGTGGTAACTTCGATGTGACAACGTAAGGTGACGCGGGACGCGATAAGTTAAGTATTTAATTGTACATGGCTTTATAGATACATACATAGTAATTGTTTTTTTTTAAGTTTTATATTTCCGTTTCTTCGCTCTGGTGTCGAGGCAATCCAAAATTCAGCAGAAAGTGGGGAACGGAGTATCATAACATCATAGGTGCTTCTATGTGCGGGATATAGCGTCAAGCTAATTGTTTTTTTTATTTATTTATTTTATTTTATTATTGACGATAATTGGATCCGCTCATCCACTGTCACTCCTTTCCTATTAAGACATTTCCTTTTCCCGATTTCTGCTGAATTTTGGGGACATTGCTTGGCAGAACTTAACGCCGCGCTTTCCGTGGTCAAAAGAGCGAGCAACTGAAAATTTTTAACATTTCAATTCTTCGACTGGGAATTAAATCCACAATCTATCGCATTTACACTCGCACGCTCGCGCCATTCCGCCACTACAGGCCTCTACAACTAACAGAATTTCGATTTAAAGTCACTTAAACGCTAATAGACGTCTCTGAGTGGGACTCTAGCATATTAAATGTTAAATTAGTATCCATGTCGGTTGGGTGCCTAACTAGGCAACACAAATTGTTCTAAAATAATCGTGCTTCCTGTCTCTATTTACAGTGGCCTTGGAGTGGTCGTCTTACATATAAATATTACTTAATATTTAGCCTCAAGCCATTTTGATCTTTAAACAGCAAAGTTATAAAGGATATTTAGGAATTGACAATTTTTCGTATTTGTCTGCAACTTGTTAGCTCGATTGTTGTAAATTTACAATCAATAACCATTTCAGCCATAGTTGCGGCCATTGTCTACGTTTCAATTTAGTTTGTAATGCAAATAAGATATGCTTTTTTATTGTTATTTCTTTAATTTTAATGTAAAAAAAGTATAATTTGCTAAGAAAAGTTAGAGGAGAACAGATAGATAGGCCTGACTGTTAGTTGTAGGTTCAAAAAAATTGTAAAAATTAATTTTCAATACTATAACGTATATTGTAAAGTTACGTAAAAGGCACGAGAATCTTCTGTCATTACGAAGGGGTTGATAAAATATAAAACAAAGAAAAAGTATTAGGTTGCCGAATGTTCTTAGCAGAACTGCTTTCTTGACCCGTAGTAAGAGTTGACAAAACTAACGTTTTATGTTATAAAAAACAGACAAGCGCGAATCGGGCTCGCCCAACGGCAGTTCCGCACAAAAATTGGAGGTCTTGAGCTTCTTCTGAAATGCAAACTCACCTTAACCAGAGCCCTTTCATCTGATAATTCTAATACCTCACTTGAACTAGCGGCTTTAATACCAAATTTTGCGCCTTAAGGCTATTATTATTTAGAATTTAACTAGAACTACCTGTAGATACTAACAACCTAAGTATATTCTTACTAATATTACAAATGTGAAAATTTGTGAGATCTTTTATGGATGTTTGTTCCACTTTAACACAAATACTACTAAAAGGACTTATATTAAATTTAAGTAATATAGCCTACATCTAAATAACACATTAGCTAGAATTTATATTTTTTTTTTCTAATTTGGCTCTTGAATAACAATAAGCTTAAGCGGGCGAAGCCGCGTATGAATCGCTAGTAATAATATGCTAGTAGAAGGATAAAGAAGTAATTGTTATATGCCCCTTACTTGGTTTTGTATACTTGGAACCGCTTGAAAGGGGGTTTTTATAGCCGACCTTGCATTCCCTTTTGAAATAGTTAAGTACTTACTTTTATTATTATACAAAAGAGGTAAAATAACACAAGTCATGTTAGAAAATTAAAGAATCTTGGGCCATTAGTGAAAACAGGTAATAATTTTAAAAATGCGAATAACGTTAAAATATAATACATCTTAATTTACTGTAAAGAACAAAGGACTCGAACAACTGTTTAAACAATCCATGTAAGAGAATTTGTAGTAATGGTTAACCAATTAATTATTTACGTATTTTTTTAACAATCCTAGGATACTAAAGGTCAGGAACTTGCTCTAAAAGTATAGTACACAGCATAATATACTATATAAACATATTTTAACTTAAAATTATGTCATACATATTGAGGCCAGGATATTCACGCTTTATCCCACACACAGCAGTGTAGGTAGAGGGAACCTAGTGTAATAAGGCACTCCATTACCCACTTTCTGCCGAATTCTGGAGGTATTGCGTGTTGAGTGGCAGAACTCAACACCGCGGTTTTCCCTCGACACCAGAGCGAAGAAATGGAAATATAAATTTAAGTAAATATTTCATCTCCTCGAATGGGGATCGAACCCACAACCAATCGCGTTTACAGTCACACTTTGTGCCCCTGCGCCATGACTGGGCTCACATATATTTAAATATTATAAATTATGTAATATATTTAATAGTCAATAGGCAACTCAGTACAGTTGGAATCCTGTCGAAAAAAAACCCTACGAACTCCTAAAAGATTATAATTTTTTTTTTCAGGTTCTCGCTGTATCCCGCACACAGCAGGGTAGGCAGAGGGAACTTAGTGTTAAGAGGGAACCTAGTGTTTTTTTTTTATTATTAAATTATTTATATTACTGATATTATATCGTTTGGAAGAAAGTAATACCGAGAGTTGATAGTAACTAGGCGCCACGTGCGTATAGTAGTTTGTCAGCAGTGTATCATGTTGTTTCCTCAATATATATTATAATCATATTACTACTAATACTAATTAAGTATATGAAACATTTTTTATGAAAAATAGAAAAAAAAACTTGTAGACAAAAGTGACTATTGGAAAAGAATTAGTTTAATTTGTTGATGTCAAATCTGAATGTAGAATACTGTGTTTAAATATGTAGGTAATTAACGAAAAACGATTATTTGTTTCTACTTTAATTAAAAAAAAACGGTCAAGTGCGACTCGGATTCGCTCACAGTGGTGTAATAGAAATAATAAATTAAAATGTGTTTATATCAAACACATATATAATTTCAGCTTGATACCTCCACTCGATCTCGAGATGGTCTTGAATAGGCGGACTAACAATACAAGAAAGTGATCCAGTAAGGGTTCCGTTTTTTTTCATTTTGAGGTACGGAACCCTAAAGACGTTAACCATTCTTGATTTCTAATAATCGGTACTATTTAATGCGAAATAGAAGCCATAATGGCATAAAAATTACATCCTTTTCTACTAGTCGCATATAAAGGCTTTTTTTATATTGAATTCCATTGGTTTGTGAACTAAGCATACGAAAATATTTAAAAATAAAAACAAACAAACTTCAAATTAAATTCGAACCTACAACCAACGTTGTTAATCAAACGTCAAGAATAAAACTTTATAGATCTTACTGAAATCTGAAACTAGAATGAATCATATTATAAATAATTTAAATTTAATAACAATTAATAAAAGGAACGTATTCGACATTTCTATACATTGTTCGCGCGTGGCACACGTAATTGGGACGCGAATTTGCTCTAACAGCGGATCGTAGATCAACAATATTTTGTAGGGCGACCATGCTAAATGGATATTCAATTTTTGTATAACTGTGAGAATTTTATAAATTGTTTTTTTTTTTTTTACTTCTACTTTTCCACGATTTTATGGTATTTTTAGTCTCATAATGGTACACCCAACATGAGACTATTAATATACATTTTTTTTCTTTTTTTTTCAGCTTCACGCTGTATCCCGTACACAGCAGGGTAGGCAGAGGGAACCTGATAAGACACTCCGTTCTCCACTTTCCACCAATTTCTGGAGGTATTGCGTGTTGAGTGGCGGGACTCAACGCCGCGCTTTCCCCTCGACACCAGAATGAAGAAATGAAAATATAAATGTAAATAAATATTTCGTCTCCTCGAGTGGGGATCGAACTCACAACCAGTCGATTTACAGGCACACTTTGATCCACTGCCGCATGACGGGCCTCAATTCATATACATTTATTCTGATAAAAAAGAACTATAATAATTTTAATGCCCAATTCAGTTAAATAAATTAAGACAATCAATACACAATGTCTCGAAAATAGTGCGGTGAGTAAAAAACGAAGAGTTTTAACTCACATCTCTCAGTCTAAACTTCTGTATGAAAGTTAAGGCGCGGCGCTAAAAACTGCACAAGGTAAAACATGGCAGAGTACAAAATAAAAGTTCTATTATGAAGTAAAGAAAAATTTTTTTTACTAATATATACAAAACACTGTAAATTTAGTAATAATTAATTTTGGTTCACGTTAATCAACAACGAAGCGTGGCCCACCGCGTGTAAGTATACACCAGAGTCACGCCACGTTTGTTCTGCCTGTGTAAATGTTGAAATTTCAAAGCAGATTGCACGACTATGCGATAATATGCTAACGTATGAATAAAATTACCTCATCCACTTGTTTTTTGGGTAGATTAATGTTAATGGATTCATATACGAGTTGGTTATATCGTGATTTTGTTGATTTTCTTGTATGGACAAGGTGAGAAGTGTCGAATGTTTCATGGATTTTTGTTGTTTGAAATACTGATTAATTTATCTAAAATTAAATACTTTCTATTAACACTGGACATGGAAAAATATCTTTTTCTATACGCGGTGGTTGTTAGTTCGATTATTCGAAATAATACTTAAAGGCCAGTCGTGGCGCAGGAGCACAAAGTGTGACTATAAAATCGATTGGTTGTGAGTTCGATCTCCAATTTTGAGTTTGGTCATTTCTTCTGGTGAAAGAGTACGTATAATGCATAGCAACTTCCTAGATATGAAAAGGTTGATGACAATGGTAGAAACATAAGTACATCGTGATCATATCTCATCATGTTTCTCTCCCTAAGCTCCTAAGCCTCATCAGGATAAATAAGTAGTAATTCTGAATGTGAAATCATAAGTATATTTTCTACATTCCTTTCATGGCCGAGTTGAGACCGTCGTTGCGGAGCAGCACATCATCGGGTTGTAAACGTGACGGTTGTCGCTTCAATTGTCACTCCGGAATAAGAAAGCACGACAGAGCGTGCCATCGAATTCCGATATTCAACACACAATGTCACGCAACGTGTATCTTTACACTAAATTCCCTCTGCCTACCACGTTATACGTTGTATACAGTGTGATGAAAAAATAAAATAAAATATACAGCATGTTCCATTTTGTATAGCTACCTAATTAGTATAATTAAAACGATAAATGCAATAGATTTAACAAAGCTAGTAACTACTTAACGTTCTCACTCCATTATTTTTACAATGTATTATACTAATGTTTCGCATAGTTTGTGAAAAGTAAAATATTTACTTACATACATTCTATTTTAAATTGCGTTGCATATTTAAGCAGCTCATTTTCGCTTAAACAAAACTGCAGTCTGTTTGTTTCTTATATAATAATGTAAATGTTTCAATGACTTTAGCGTTTTATATTTAAATGCTAGCCTTGAATAAAAAAGTTTATATGGGATAGCTACATTTTAGTTACTATCTACAAAAATAACAAATAAGTTTTTTGTCGTGGGCAGCGAGTCAAATATAAAAATTATTATTGATTAAAATCACTTTAAACTAAATATTTTAAAGAAAATATAAAATTTCAATTTTTTTTCTCGAGTGGGAATATTGTCTCTGGTACACCTGCTCCACGACTGACCTCTCTGATTTATAATACTGCAACTTGAAAAAAAAATAAGTTGACACCTTTAGAAACAATCTAAGAACCAGTGAAATTTGTGAAGAGACGAATATATTTTCATTTATAATTAATATTTTAAAGACGTAGAGTTCGTTTGGATGAACTCGCTAACCTCAAGAACTACTGGTAATAGATTTTTTTTTTAATTGAATGATCCATTTATTGAATAAGGCTACATTATATCACATTATTCGTTGCTATTTAACCCACTGTGCTTACGATTACAGAGTTACCTCGGGTTCTTAGAATGTGACATTTGAGAAAAACAAGTATTAGTTCAGCTTCACGCTGTATCCCGCACACTGAGGGTATAACGCTGTATCACGCAGGGTAGGCAGAGGGAACCTTATGTTAAGACACTCCGTTCCCCACTTTTTGCCGAATTATGGAAGCATTGCGTGTTGAGTGGCAGAACTCAACGCAAAATCAAAAAAATATATTTGATTTTAATTATTAGTTATTTATATTTCAACCGTGTGTTGAAATATAGCAAAGTCGCACGCAAAAACTAGCGTTTTTATAAAATAAAAAGCCATTGAAAATGATTGGTTGCTTTTATATATTGTTTATTAACTTCAAGACCTCCTATTAAGGCCAATGTTTGACCACTTGATGTAAATGTATGACCAGACGACGTATTGGTGTCAATGGACCATTTGTTAAACTCATATTTCAGGAATAAGAGTTATTTCATATAGATTTACATATTTATCATCCTTGTGGCAGTTGAGACATGTCTATTAGACATATCAATTAAAAGGATCCAGTTTCACACTTTTTCTCAATTACAAAATAGACGAAAGAAACCTATTGCTAAGACACTCCGTCCGTAACTTTCCGATGAATATTTTGAGACTTTATGTGTTGAGTTGCGGATTTTAACATCGCGTTTAGTCTATCAAAACGGGAAAGTGAAAATAATTCACTTTCCCAAAGTAATGATCGCACTCACAACCGTCGCGGTTACAAACACACGCTTCTAGAAAAAAAGAGTAGATAGGAGAAAACTCTATATTATTTGACGACAGTGGTTGCTATGGTTACATATATTATAAATAGTTTAATAGCAGCATTGACCAGCCCGCTCGTCGATTGTAAGCCGAGGTTCGAGCCCCGCAGGGGGCGCCCTTACAGTCGTCGACTCCTCTCAAGCAGCCAGGTAGTGCTTGCTTTTCTTCTGGGACAGAGTACCCTCTTCCCTAC
>DWQW01002520.1:0-26488 GCA_018249695.1 Heliconius erato demophoon | reverse complement strand
CTAAATTTTTCTACTCGACCAGTTGTCATCGGTATACAAACAATTTTTTTATTTTTATTAATTATATTTTTACCAAAGTGAAAAGAAGCCAACTGTCCACAATGATCTGAGCTTAACATATTAATTAATTTATATTTATGAGGCCGTCGAGTCGCAAGTGAGATATCATTTAACTATAAACGCAATGATTGTTAGTTTGATTCCCACTCGGAGGAATGGATTATTTTTACTAACCACTTTCGTAAAAGAAAGCGCGGAATTGAATTCCGCCACTGAACATGAACACGCAATGTCTAATTTAGTTCCTTCTATCCTGCTATATGCGGGATATAGCGTGAACCTAAAAAAAAAAAGATTTCAATATAACACCTAAAAATATTTACCCTGCTTTTCCCATTTTTTTATCTCTTCTAAAAGGCTCATCACATTTTGATGCAACTTATCTATGGGAAAGTTCATAGAGCCTTCCAAATTACACATTTTATACTCATTTTCGTTTCTTACATCTATTATTTTTGTTTCATTTATATTTTTATATAAATCTTTTGCTGATATTCGATGTTCTTTTAATAGAATTTTTAATTCTAAATCCTGTAAACGTTTTAGAAGGTTAAAAAGTTTATTAGTTTATTTATAGTGAAATTGTTGAAACTATTTTAAAGGATTTTTTCCTTGATAAAGCTGAAGCAATAAGCATTACGAGTGTCAATAGGACTGCTTTGATCTATGACCCGATGGTTGTTAGTTTAATCCATTTTTGGTTTTCTAAAAATGGGAATAGTTATATAAAAAGAAGAAAAAGAAATTTTAATTGTAAATTGTAATAGTTTCTGAGATTAGTACGTCCAGAAAAATAAGCTATTCAGCTTTATAATGTTAGTATAGATTAAAACCATACCTTTTCAATAGCTTGAGAGTCGCACAATACCTCATAATTCAATAATTTTGTTATTTTCGGAGTGTCCGAACAAATTTCGCATTGCGGATTACGACTTCGAAGTCTTACTGAAACAAAAAATCATATTAAACACACCGTTGAAGATACTATTTTAAAGATTATTATTACCGGACTACGGAGTACGCAGCGTATAATCTCCTTAACTTATACACTATTTTATGTACTATATAATGTATAAAAATAAATTTATTATTATAAAAATAAATAATATTAAATTAGATATTCATTTCCTTTTTATTTAACTTTGTGTTGTTAAAAAAAATTAATAAATTGAGACAAATATAAAATTAAATAATATCGAGCTCGAGGGTTCAAATCCATAGATGTATTTTTTTTCATACATAATTTTAGTAATAAATATAGTTTTCTATACAAACCCGTTCTAAACGTCATATCTTCACCGTCGAATAGTAACAGTCGACCAACTAAAAGCTGTTTGTATGAATGTCCCACTATTAATTTTATAGCTTCTAAAGCTTGTAATGTACCTGTGGAAGAAATAATATAAATTTATGTTTCATTTAACGTTATATGACATCGTTTTTTTGCCCCTAGTTTCCATGTACTTGTTTATTTATTTAAGTTCAACTGGTTCGTTGGACACTCTTGGTATTTTTATTATTTTCATGTATTTAGTGACACGAATCAAATGTTTGACGCATTTGTTCTAAACAACGTCAAATAAAAACGAAAAAACTGTAAATTATCTAAAGTAAACAGTACCAAGCTAGCATTCAACATAACCCTACCTATAACTCCCGGTATTGGACCCGCAACCCCTTGCGCTGAGCAACTACCCACTGTACCAGCGGGTGGTGGCGTCGGAAACACGCACCTATAGCATGGACCGGCGGGATCCTGCTGGGAAAAAATGATAAGTTATTGAAGTGTAAAAGAAATATATGAATTT
Source organism: Heliconius erato demophoon (assembly GCA_018249695.1). Lineage (NCBI taxonomy): Eukaryota > Metazoa > Arthropoda > Insecta > Lepidoptera > Nymphalidae > Heliconius > Heliconius erato. The sequence continues at coordinate 24,620 of DWQW01002520.1, read as the reverse complement.
AAGTGATATTTCAAATTAAAAAATTGACATAAATTGACTCATAGGTATACCATCCAAGCTCATCATCTTAATTAATTATTTTTCATCGAGTTCAAAACGTAAAATATGTTTTGAACCAGAGGTAAAAAAATTGAGAACATATCAGGTTTAGAAATTAGAGAGTATATCAGTGCTACTCAAAATTAAATGTCACTGACGAAATCAGACAGACATTCCCACTTTTCACGGATTATTCCACTTGTTCCAATTCTATTCTCCACAAACCATCCCACATTCTCCGCAATTTTATAGAAATACAAATAAGTATATTAGTATCTTATAAACAGGGTGGAAGAGGCAGCGCTCCTTTTACGGAAACAGCATATAGGGTAAAATATTTCAAACCCATACCTAAAGAAATTAATCAAGATGCCTCAAAAGTTTGGACGTAGGAATTTTTTTTCATTTCACGATTTTTATCCATACCTGTATTTCGTGTGACGCAATTACGTATAGATCCCAATAACCTAAACACTTACTACTACAAAAATACTAAACAACTTGAAACTTTATCGCCAATACCTACGACTCCATTTCGAAATGAGGCGTATGGTGTTCCTTTGATAGGTTTATGTGTGCGTGCGTCGTCCTTACAAATGGCGTTTTCTTTTAAAACGACAATTTTATTATTTATTTTGTTAGAAAAAATAACTTTTTCATTTTTGGGAATTTATTTTTTTCTGATTTATATTAGGCTTTTATAGAGTAGTTAAAACTGTGGTTTCATTTAAAGTGGTGTTTACACTTCCATCCTGTATACTGAAGACCTAACTCTACAAGGTAGATCAAAACATTTATCGTTTAAGTATAGTTAGTATAGTAGTACATTTCCATTAAAACAAAACTTTATTTAAAACTGAAATAAAGGGTCTAATCTCCTTTACCCTGAGATAAATTCTTGCAAGGTACAATAATAAATTATATTAAAAATGATTCCAGTTCCAATAAATACAAAAATATTAAAAAAAAACTTACACCACATTTCTCTCCTCTATACCCATATACAGTGAGTTGTCCCTCCATTTTTAGTGCACTTCCAGATATTAGGGGAATCTGTAATATAAATTAAAAGTTGAGTTCCGCCTGAACTGAACACGCAGTGTCTCTAGAATTGGGCGGAAAGTGGGAAACGAAAATGTCTTAATGGGAACGGATAATATAGGTTCCCAGGTTGCCTCCGCCAACTCTGCTGTGTGGGTGATACAGCGGGATGCGAAAAAATATACATATACCTACATATATATTTTAAAGTTCATCAATCTAAATGAATTAACACAAAAAATATTGCTTTAGAAAACATTCAATATAAACACAAAATAAATCGATTATAACATCTGAAATAGGTTCTTTTTTTTGTTTTTCCTTACCTTACTCAACACACTGACGTCATTCAACATATACCTCGTGGGCACGTTGTCGGTACAGTCTAATATTAGATCATATTTCAAAGCTATATCTAAAGCATTTTCTGGATTTAGATCTACGTTGTATGGTGTCACTTTGATATTTGAGTTGATACTAGAAAAAAAAGTAAAATGTAAAAAACACATTAACTAATCATGCACAAGAGTGCGACTGTAATAGCGACAGGTAGTGTAGGGCGCGATTCTCATTCGATTATTTTAATCTCCTCGCTCTGGTAATGAGGTAAATTGCGGCGTTGAGATCCGCTACTTAACACGCAATGCCTCCAGATTCGGAGAAAAAAGTGGTGAACGGAAGTGTCTTAACACTAAGTTCTGTCTGCCTAAACTAGGCAGACAGAACTATGCGCATAATACGTCTTGAAACTTAGGTATCGACCTACTTAACGAGATAGAAAATCTTTATTGCACACAAAATAAATATAATAATTTGCCGATAGCAATCTCTTAAAAACAACCCTTGAAGATAGGAATTTATTCTTAACATATATATCAATAAAATCAATATGTGCATGTAGTCTGTCAGTCAGTGTAATTTGCCGTGATACGGATACACGTCCTCTCTTTCATTCCAAATTCCGTTTTAACTTCAATTTACATTTTAACCTAACTTAAACTATTAGCGGGATACTTTAGTAACGCGAAATCAATATATATACAAGTACATACTATACAGCCCATTCTTTTATTCTAACGCAACTTAGGAGAGCCAGTTTGCCCTTCCGAAGCAGTCACAGGGCACTGTCCCCAACAGTAATAAGAAAAACTTGACAGAAAATTTGCATAGGTAGTATGAATTTATCAAAATTATTGTAGGAGGACGCATATTTACTATCGATAAATTAACATTTCTTTGCACTTGTTATTTCAATATTTTTTTTACTTAGTTTGTTTTTTTAGCTTTACGCTGTATCCCGCATGTAGCAGGGTAGACAGAGGGAGCCTAGGGAGTCGTGTTGAATGGCGTAACTCAACGTCGCAATATGTTTCGACACAAAAGAGAAAGAATTCATATTATTTTTTCATTATAAAACAATATATAAAAGTTACCTTCTCAAACTGTTAGCCGCCGATTCAGATTTACTTATATTTTGATCGCTTTCACTGTGTAATATCTGTCTGTGAATGTTTGTTATTTCCACTTCGTCGTAGTCCACTATACCTATTTCTCCTAAATAAAAAATACAAATTTGAGTTTAAGAAGAATTACTACTTAATTACATTATATATATACTTAATAAAATTGTTGTTCTCTTTTATAGCTTCACATTGTAAGCCGTAGCAAGCAAGCAGGGTATAGAGAAGGAACCTAATATTAAAATCTGTTGTCCATGCACCAACCAATTTTTGAGACATTGGATGTTGAGAGGCTAACTGTTACCATCTTTGCCAGACATAGTCTCACAAATATTTGTAATTGTAATAAAAAGTCCTGTAATTTGATTTATTCTGTTTTATAATTAAGTGAAAAACTTTACAGACTTTTGAACATTCACCAATTCTGGTTCCTAAGAATACATAACATTAACTATTCTTATTTTTTTTTGTATCCTGCAAATAACATTTGCAAATGAGATATGAGTCCCCATGTTAGATGTAAATACAAAAATCCATACCAACTCCAGCTCCAGCTAGATAAGCGGCAGCCGGACATCCGAGGCCTCCTGCGCCTATTATCAACACTTTTGCCTTCATTAATTTCTCTTGCCCGAGAACACCTATATCTGGGAGGAGGATTTGACGACTATATCTAAAAATATATATTATTTTAAATAAAACCTTTTTAATCGGATTAATCGCGTATATTTTGTATTTTTATACATTTTTGGAAACCCGACGCTCCGAACACTTTGCAGTAGTCCGTGGTCACGGGTAGACTGAGGTGGCATTCATCTGTCAGTTGACATAATTATTATATCAAACTACCGCCAACGATTTCTTAATTGCTTCGCGTACTGCCCTGGATTCCTGCAGAATGAGCTGATAGTATCCTGCCCTCTGGTATGGTGGGTTTGAGACTTTAATGATTTTATGAGTGGGTCCCAGGTGGTAGAAAATATACGCGATTAATCCGGTTAAAATAGTTTTATTTAAAATGTGTAATAATCGTGAAAATCAAAGAACTTATTATATATATTATTGTTTTAATTCTAATTTACATAATTAGTAAATTGAGGATAATGTGGTGCAATGGCACAAGAGTGTGACTGTAAGTGTGACAGTTGTGGGTTCAATTCCCTGTTGGAAGAACGAATCATTTAATATTCTCATTTTCTTGCTGTTCTAACAAAACAAAACATGCCATATGCGGGATACAGCATGAAACAAAAAATATATTACTTATACCTCTCTACTTAAATAATTGTAAATATATTTTTAAGCAAGATAAATAATTGATAGAAACATTAAATATATTTCAAAATATGTATATCAAAATAATAAGTATGAAATGGAAGTATCTTATTAGATAATAGAATGTCTTTAAGCTAAATTCCCAGGTTCCCTCTGCCTATCCAGCGAGCAGGATACAGTGTGAAGCTAAAAAAATATAACAAAATAAATGGGCAAATATTATTTATTACAACGAAATTAAGTCATCAAATTAAGTCAAGCTTAAATTATACTAAGATCTAACAGCAGGATAGGTATAGGGAATGTAGTGTATGTAAAAGTAGTGGGTTTGCTTCCCAAATGGGGGAATGAATTAATTTCATTTTCTTGCTTTGGTAAGATCCAAATTGATTTTATTTCCAGTACTCAACATACAATGTCGTGAACATTAGGGGATAGTCTCTGAACACTAGGTTCCCTCTGCCTTCTCTGCCATATACAGGATACAGCATGAAGCTAAAATGAAATTTATAATTATTTTTGGTCACTTAAACAGTCAATACTTAGACATAGAAATGTGTATATTCAAATTGTGTTAAATATATATTTTTTTTATATATAAAATATCTAGGATGTTGATTTTGATTTACCTTTCTATTGCCCATTTAGGTAAAGTGTTAACAAATTTAATTTTATTGTCAATTTTCATGTTTTCATTTTCATTATTTGAAGTACCATTGGTAATCTGTAATCATAATTTTCTTGTTTTATTACAAATTAATTAAAGAAATTGTAAAAAAAATTTTTTTTGAAGATGGCAGTAAAAGAAATGTATCTGCTCTGTTCTTTGATTATGGTTCTATGTATCTGCTCTGTTCTTTGATTATGGGATTCCAAATTTATGTAAAATTGAGTCTAATATAAAAAAATTGTATAAATTCAGTTACAAACCAAGTCTAAATGACACTTGTTATATCAAAATCAAAAAATCTATCAGTTTCACACTATATCCCAAACACAGCAGGGTAGGCAGATAGAACCTAGTGTTAAGATACACCGTTCCCGACTATCCACAAAGTTCTGGAGGCATTGCGTGTTTAGTGGCGGAATTCAACGCCATGCTTTGCCTCAACACCAGATTGAAGAAATGAAAATATAAATGTAAATAAATATTTCATTTTCTCAAGTGGGGATTGAACCCACAGCCAGTTGATTTTACAGTTACACTCTGCGCCCCTGTGTCACAACTTGCCTCTATATCTTGTTATATCAGGTTTTTAATATTGCATCGCCGCACCGACGAACATCACAAAGTACTTTTAGTACTAGAAAAAAAATTACAAATATTCTGTAATAACAGATTGTTTAAAAAAAAAAATCTCATAAATCTCTAATATCAATATCTAAAAGTAATAGATAATCTGAGATAATTTTATGTCCGAAACTTCAGTTTCCAATCACCAATATAGTTTTTTTTAATTATTGTTCTGGGGCACTGACTTCTTAGATTATATTCATTGCATTCTGAGTGTGCAAGTTGAGCACTTATCACTTCACCAATGTCACATTGTATAGAGAAGACATGATCGGTTGTAACTTGTATAGTAAACACTTTTGATATAATTGTATAAAATATAAAATGTAGGGATTTGTTTTTAAAATTATATGAGATTAAATTAAGTTACCAAAATCACATTAGTACAATAATTTTATATAATTATGTGACTATTTGTTACACTATTTCATTAAAATACTCCACTTTTATTTGTTGAAAAAAATATATATTAATGATCCAACCTGTTGCAAAGTTTTCTTTACATTTAGTAGTTCTTTTTCTTTTTGACGCAATTTCTCTTTTAAAACTAAAATTTCATTTTCGAGACGTTCAATGATTTCCATATTTTTTTTATTTTACCTTATAAAAATGTAACAAAAGTTATTATTTACAAAATATAAACGATTTATAGGTTATGTTTACAATTCTAAATGTCAAACGTGAATTGTCAGTATAACAGCTAGTAAATTTCACAGAATAATAATATTAGTGGAGAACGGAGTGTCTAGCCTTAAAACAAAGTTCCCTAAATCGTATACCCTCTACCTACAGTGTCACATGTGGAATATAACATGAAGCTCCTGTCTGTCTGTCTGTCGTCCTGAACTGAACTTAATTTAATATTAACTAGAAGTCCTAATCGACCACACAAAAGACCGTCGCTGCAGTCCACTCACACTTGGCCAAATTTGAGGTAGCTGTGCTCACAACCTTTTTTGAAACCTGGGTCCGTCCTTGATAGTGCAGTCTAACTAATGTCTACAACTGGACAACTTATTATGATATATTTATATTCTTACCGCTTGATACAAGATATGTATGTATGTAAAAAATGCATTTTCTTTTTAATTTTCAATATATAATTCCTACCTTCTAAGGAAAAAAGGAGCCCTCAAAAGATCACTTTGTTCTCCGTCCGTCTGTCTGCCACGAGCCTTTAACTCACTTGGAGATATCGAGTTAAAATCCAAACTATTATATACTTAGATCTACGGCCCCATGATTTCTTGATAAAAATGCAAAATCGCATATTTAGACACTATAAAGGAAATCAAAATTAATAGAGTACTTCCGGTTGACATAAAATTATATAATTTGGTAGCTGGCATCTACTAAATCCTAAAATATAATAGTTATAAAAGGGGGGCAAAATTTGGTATTAAAGCCGCCAACTTAAATGAGGTATCAGATGAAAGTCTAAACTTGGCTTAACCAGAGCCCGGTTAAAGTAAAAAATTTTAATTCATTCTAATAACTCACATATTTGGTAAATCGTTTTGAATATATATAGGTGAGTTGTGTTACTGTAAATTCCAAAATTATTTAAAAAAATGCGTTACTAAGTACTTTATTACTATATATGAGATATAGTACTAGTCGTCGCCCGTAACTTTATTTGTGTGGAATTCAAAACGTGTAATAAAATTAATACATAGTTTAAAAAACTAAAAACACATTATTATTTTTAACAGAACACATTATTAAGACGAATGTAATGCGACAAACTCAATATGTTTGCTAGTAGGCCGTCAAATATTCCATCAACAGACCAGCTCGAGGCTACCATAATATAGTATTACATCTAATCTGCATATTATAATTACCAATTTTCGTAATGATACAACAATTAGAACAATAGATACAGCTCGACCCAACAAAAGCGTGCTTATAGAGGGACATCCCGTTTTATTCTATTCCCGTAGGAAATACGAGCTCTCCTCTGTTAGTATGCTCCTACTCTGAAAACTGCGTATATTACACATTTTAACTTTCTACCTCCAGTAGTTCCGTTTGTGCGTTGTCTGTCAGTCACTCAGTAATAGAACTTTTATAAATGGGATATATAGATAGGTATATTTATTGTTTTATTTATTATTTGTTACATCTTTTATATTTGAGGCCGTTGTGGCGTATTGTGCAGCGGCTGTGAGTTCAATTTCCACTCGGGGGAATGAAATATTTAATATTTTCATTTTTTCGCTCTGGTAACAAGGCAAAGTAGGCGTTGAGTTCCGTCACTCAACCCGCAACCCCCTGCTTTGAAAACTGGGCCGAAAGTGGGGAATGAATTTGCGTTTTCTATTAATTACACATAAAATATATATATTATACACTATATACATTCTATATACACTCATATTACTTATGATGATCTACTTATAAAAATATGTATTCACGTAATTTTGTGATTTATTTTGAGTTTTTTTTTTTCAGTTCCACGCTGTATCCTGAATATAGCAGGATAAGTAGAGGGAACCTAGTGTTAAGACACTACGCTCCCCACTTCCCGAGAAATTTTCGAGACATTGGATATTGAGTGGCGGAACTCAATGCCGCTCTTGGCCTCGTTACTAAAGCGAAGAGATGAAAATTCTTAACAACATAAAATGAACATATTATAAGTCCACAAAGAAATGAGTACTACTATATGTAGGTACTTAGTCTAGCCAATAGGTACAATGAAACCTACTCTGTTTGTGAAGAACCATGTCGCGTATTTTAAAAGATAACTATAGATACTTTATTTGCAGACTATAAGAGAAGCACTGCTCATTTCTTAATTGATAATTTAATAAAGAATAGGATGGTATAATGAAAATAACTACTTACTTAAAATTGTATCAAGATATTATTCTTGAGAAGATAGTTCTTGAGGAAGTTAACAACATCACGTTTAATAACCAAGAAAGGTCGTTTCAGGAAGACTCGGTGCCGAATCATAAAGCTCGACCCAATCTTAGTTAAAAAGGAACGTTGTGGACTTCATGAGAACTGAAGACTGGCCGTCATATAATCCTGATTATAATCCACTGGATGATTTATGAACAGTTCTCTCTAAGAGTACGGCTTGCTCTAACCTCCATCATAATTTGGAATCGCTTGAACAATCCATATACTTCACTGATAAAGTGAAGAATTTTCGTAAATAACGTTTAAATAATCTTTGTATATTTTTCATGGTTTTATATTAATTTATTGTAACTAACACACTGTAGTACATAAAATTAAATCAGGTTCACGCTGCACACGACAGGGCAGGCAGATGGAACCTACACACACCGTTTCCCGAGCCGAGTGCAGTATGGAGGCGTGTTGAGAGGCGAAACTCAACGCCGCGCTTTGCCTCGACACCAGAGCGAAGAAATGAAAATATAAATGTAAGTAAATATTTCATTTCCTCGAGTTGGGATCGAACCCACAGCCAGTCGATTTTACAGTCACATTTTGTGCCACGACTGGCCTGGTAAATATTACGTATAATGAAAAATATATTACAATACGATATATTAGAATCTCACTCTGATTTTCATTCGATTTGCTCACATAATCATATATGATATTAGATATTATATGAGATTATATATATAAATATATATATATATATATATATATATATATATATATATATATATATATATATATATATATAAATATAAGTATATATTAATATCTATGGAAAGTTCAAGTATATAACACATTTGTTCAAGTATAGAACCCACAACCATCGTATAAACAGACATTTTATTCTATACACAATGATGCTCAAAACTTATCGTAATACATTTTATAAATACATATGTATCGCATTACATGAATATTTTGATAACAAAGATGCTTATTGAACGCAACCTAAAGTTTCTGGGAATCCCCATTAGTTTACAGTTATCTATGGAAATGGAAATCTCGGTTTTATCAAAAGTATCATTTTAGTTTTAATATTGTTTAATGTTTTATTTAAATTTATTTTATAGTAACATAAAGTATTATAGTGATGCCTATAAAATAAATGAAAATAAGGAAATTTCGTAAGTATGACTTTGGTTGTATGTTAACCTATATTGTATTGTTAATTCTTATTAGGTAAATTAAATATATTGTATTTTATGTTATTATATCTACTTATAAAATAAAAGAGAACTAATTCAAATATTCATTATTTCTAGATGAATGACGTATTTTAAAATAGGTTTTTATAGCCATATTTTAGGAACATCTAGTTTTAAATATTTAGAGTTACGTCACTCTTCTTTTAAGAATATCAAATCATGAATGTTCAATATGAAATGATTTTATGTATATTTTATTTTTCATCACGAAAATCGCGTATGCAATTTAAGCCAGACAGGCTTAAGTTTATTTTTAGGTTATTTAAAACCAATCGTTGTCCTAAGTAAACTTAGCTTCACTTAGAAGCTGTTAAAGCTTCTAAGTGAAGCTAAGTTTCACGCTGTATTCCTGGGAACCTAATGATAAAACCTTCCGTTCCCTACTTTCCTCCGAATTTGCAAGTTGAGTAGCAGAACTCAACGCAGCGTTTTTCTTGTTACCAAGGCGAGGACATCAAAATAACCAACTGTTTTAATTTATATTTATAAAGTGCAATTTTTTACTAGTTGAAGCCCGTTGTTCATGTCTATAAGATCCTAAACGTAGGCGCTCCTAAATCCCTGAACGTGGGCTTCCAGACAAGTGCAAATCACCATCTTGCCCTACGGCTACTCCACTGGTAAATATTACCTACAAATAATATATAATTATAGACAAGACAACGACTTTGCATGCACTAATCTAAGCGTTGCAAACGTAACCATTTGCTTTCAGTACCTACCTACTGACAAGAGATAGAGAGAATATTTAATAAGCGTACTAAATTGTAAAAAAATGTTTGGTCGGATGTTGCGTAGTAAAAATGTTATTGAAACTGCTGATTCTTTTCTTATAAGGTTTTTTTTTGCTACAAATCCTCGTTAACGTGTATTTTCTAGTGACATCAGAAGGCGGAACTCTTCTCTCAGCGTCCGAGAAGGGAGAGGAGAAACGGTTTCAGGGCTATGCTCTCTCGAAATCCGTCTATGACTGTAGGCACAAGACTGGGAATGGAGGGAGCGGAAAGAATGAGCTATGCATCTTGAGCAGTCAGGCCGACAGGCAAGTAAGATCTCTGGTTGCCCAGATGTTGCCCGTTTTCACACGCCGAAATACTATAGTGCGACTATAGAAAGTAAGAGAGGTCCTGGCAGTTTGTTTTGACATGGCGAAGGTTTTCGATTGAGTACGGCACGGGGCGCTAAACTTTCATCTTACGGGCAAGAATTTATGTAAGTAGATTGTCAGCTTTCTCAGTGGGCGCAGCATCTAGCCCGCGCTCGAGGATTTTTGATCTGATTACATTCCTCAAAGCTGCGTGCTGTCCCCTACGCTGTTTCTTCTGCATATCAGTGACATGTTAGAGGACTCTAACGTACTCGGGGATTCTGGAGAACTGTTTGACCTGCCATAGTTTTTTGTAACCGCCCAGTATGTCACAAACACAAGTTCCATCCACATCATCTGGATACGTGGCTAATGTGCGGTTTTATAGGAAATTCCTTCCCCACGCGCCACGAAATTGTGGAATGGTCGACCTGCGACAATGTTTCCAGGTCGATACGACATGGGTATCTTCGAAAAGCGCGTCCATCTCCATCTTAAAGGCCGGCAACGCACCTGCAGCTCCTCGGGTGTAACGCGGTGGCCATTTGCCATCAGGTGACCTGTTCGCGGGTTTGTGAATTTATGGTTTAAAAATCCGGTGTTTTAAAAAACTTTAAATTACAGCGAGGCCAGTCGTAGTTCAGGGGCACAAACTGTGACTCTAAACGTGACTGGTTGTGGGTTCGATCCCCACTCGACGAAATGAAATATTTGGTGTAGAGGCAAAGCGCGGCATAAAGTTCCGCCACTCAACACGCAATGCCTCCAAAATTCGGCGGTAAATGGGTAACGAAGTGTCTTAACACTAAGTCCCTCCGCCTACCCTGCTGTGTGCGGGATACAGCGTGAAGCTGATATTTAAATTGCAGCCTCACAATTTTAGGCCTACGCTCGAATCGCTTTTATATTTTTATAAAAGTTAAATACAATTGCCTGAGCATGATACATATAACTAATATACATAAAAGAATACTGCTCTTGAAGAACAATTTTTTATTTTATTTTCACACCAAATTTATAGTAAATATAATAGATAAAATAAAAATTAGTTTAATACAGATTAAATATCACAATATCGTATAAATTACATTGTTTAAAGCTAAAAATAATTGTAAATGCTTTATAATCTGACAAGCAGCATCTTTTCCCATACAGCAGCATAATCAGAGAGAATTTAATGTTAAGACACTCTATTCCTCACGCATCTCTTCCTCACATATTTATTTTAGAGACATTGCGTATTGCGGAACATAACGCCGTGATAAGTCTTGTTACCAGAGCGAAGAAATAAAAATAATTTATTGCCACGAGTGGAAATTTAACCCACAGCCGTCGCGTCACTCGGTCACGGGCCTCTACATTTATATAATAATATTTGAAAATGCTATTCACATATTTAGGATTACAAACTTTTAAAAATATAAATTAAGACAGCATTTGATAGATGTAAATTTTGTATAAAATTTTAACAAAGCATATTTATTTATATTTTTGATTAATTTTGAATGTAACTAGTAATAAAATCTAAGGACTTAAAAAAATATATATAAAAATAACAGAACAGGATTTGGACCCACAACTACTGAATTTAGATGTCATTGTTTCGAAGCCATTCGTAGCGCATGGCCACAAGTATGTGTGACTATAAACACGACTAGCTGTGGGTTCTATCCCCGCTTGAGAAAATAAAATATTTATTTTTATATTTTATTTTAATTTATATTTTTATTTCTTCGCTCTGGACTCGAGGCAAAGCGTTGAATTCCGCCACACATCACGCAATGTCTCCGTAAGTTGGCGGAAAGTTGGGAACACTAGGTTCCCTCCCCTACTGTGTGTGGGATACAGCGTGAGCAGATGATTGATTGCATATACAGTGGCGTATTGGAACAATTACGTCTATGGTCCAGGCAAGTCGCGACGTAAAATTTTGCCACTATATACGCAATGTCTTTTTCTTATCTTCACGCTGTAAACCACACATAGCAGGGTAGGCAGAGGGAACCCTAGTATTAAGGCACTCCGTTCTCATTAAGACACTTCCGTTTCCCGAAGACTTTCTTAAATAAATAAAAAAAGAGCGATCTCGCTGTGTTATATTTATGAGGAGAATATCTAATTTCATCATAATTTACGCGATAAAAACGGAACTCATCGTAAGGTTTACCTTAGCAGAACGATAAATGCACTGCGCCGGGAAGAAATCGTACACACGTCCCCAAAAATACATCGACTAAATAAAAAAAAACATTCTTCCGGCTGATACGTACTTATAGCTTAATTGTCATGAGTTTAGACATACTATCCAAATGAACTTGGGACGACTACAAATCAGTCAATATTACCAAAAACATAAAATGTTGTATACAATTATAATAAAAAATTGTTTTCATTGCATCTCTTAATAAGTAATTTTGATTTTTTATTCACAAATTTTGAGTTACGTCACTTTCACTCTAAATATATTCAATAAAAAAATGATCTTAAACATTAATATCAATCTTTAAAGTCTTATATTTAGGCATATCCATATTTCTTCGTTTCACTGGTGGCTTCATCCGCCTGTTCAAATTAAAGTTACTACTCGTTATTAACGACACATGACCTACATTGGTACAGTGGGTTACATCGACGTTCGAACGGATTATGGTGGCTTCCTCTAAAAGAGGACTATCCAACATTACTAACTTTACCCAACAGAATTTTTTAATTCGGACCAGCATTTCATTGAGATTAGCGCGTTCAACCACACAAACTCTTCAACTTTTTAAATTTTAATATCGATTTATATTTTATCGATTTATATATTAGTTAAATAAGCTAAATTATTTTTACTTTTAATTCAAGAAGAAACCTTTTTGTTTAAACCTCACATTCAGTAAAAAATAAATAAATATGAACGAGGAAGTTGATATCGTTTTCTATTTATTTAAATTAAAAGAACGGTTTAAGGTGTGAAAAAATCTTCTAAGTTTCGTTCATCGCGATAAGTGCGACGTCACATCGCCCGAAGTCACAGCACGAACTAACTCTTTAGTTCTTAAACTTCAAATTCCATTGTTGTATATTGCGACCAGTAATATTTTATTTACTATCCTGTGGAAGTTCACTGGAAATATTATCTTATCAGCTTCACGCTGTATCCCGCACACAGCAGGGTAGACAGAGGGAACCTAGTGTTAAGACACTCCGTTTCCCATTTTCTGCCGAATTCTGGAGGCATTGCGTGTTGAGTGACAGAACTCAACGCCGCGCTTAACCTCGACACCAGAGCGAAGAAATGTAAATATAAAGTAAATATTTCATCTCCTCGAGTGGCGTCGAACCCACAACCAGTCGGTTTTACAGTCACACCTCGTGCCTCTGCGCCACGACAATGAGGCCATCACTGGAAATAAATATGAAAAAATGAAAAAATCTAATAAATATTATTTTATCCCAATGCAAACATCTCGTTTAGGACAGTGTGACGTCGCACGTTTATTACGTTAAATAGAAATATGTTGATATCATGAAACTTCCTAATTCCTTACCCTATAAAATTTTAAAGTTTTATTCGCTTTTGATATGTCGCAGTTTAGATTTTAGCAATTGTATGCATGTAAATGAAAATTTTTTTCTTCATTTATGCCTTTTTTTCATCTTCACGCTGTATACTGTATATAGCAGGGCAAGCATAGAGTATTAAGACACTCCGCCAAATGCACCGCCGCACACAAGACAATTCGTGTTGAGTGGCGGAACTCAACCGCCGAGTCTTGTAAAAAAAGTAATTCATTCTCCTAAATGGAAATCGAACCTACATTCAGACCATGTCCCAATGCACCAATATGAACCCAATTGCATATTTAAAAAATATCAGAAAATCCAAATTGTTTTCCTGCTTTGTTAATATGTCTTGACTCTATGTTTTCTTTATTCGTATTTTTTTAAATCTTCCCCAATTTAATAAATTCATCAAACGCCTTTCTAACTTGAAGAGCTTTTAGCCTTTCTTTGTTACAATCTTTTATGATTATTTCTGTTACAAGTTCAGGCGTTACGAATGTTTCTTCAGTTTCTCCATTATTTTGACAATCTAGGATAAATTTTCGAATAACATTCTTCTTAGCTGCTTCATTTTTGTTTTTTACCATCAAACGTCCCATAATTTGTGGTAATATCAACGATTTTTCATAAATATCAGGACCTTTAGCATATCTAATCTTCTCACTTTCAGTTTTTATAATGCGTTTGGCAAAAAGTTTCTTATCCAGTTTAATAGTCTGTAACACCGGTATCGGTGGATGATTGAGCGATTTTATCACCTTATTTTCGTCTATTAAAGAACATTTTATATTATATTGATATAAATTTATTAGATAATTGTCCTTCTCAACTAAATTCTGAGGTGTGTGTACAGTTTTTACGCATACTTTTGCCTTGGGTACCATAGATGCACTATCTTTGTTAATTTCAGTTGTTTTAAAATCATGGGGCGGTTGGTTTAAAAAATCTTGTAAACTCTTGAAAAAGAGAGTATTTGGGTCTTTTTTACATTCTAATAATGGTTTTTCGATTTGATAAATTGGTTTTTTATTAACAGTAGATACTTCACTAGCAATTGCACACTTTTCAATATTTAAATTTATTATGGGTTGTGAAAATTCTTCACCAATTTTTGTATTATATAGCGCAGATAAACAATTATTTGAATCTTTTATTTCTTTTGAAGACATCAAACTTTGAGATTGCATAAACTGTTGCACACTTTTGTTTGAGAAAGTTAAGTCTTCTTGCTTTTTCGGTATTAGTTTTGGTATTATAAAATCATCTTTTAGATCTCCACTTTTCGCATTGGGTGGTGTAAATGGATAACTATTTGTATCTTTATTTTCTTTTGTAGAAATAATAAAATTTTGGAGTTGTATAGTCTTTAGGTCGCTCGTATCACATATACTAATATTTTGATCACTATCAATTTTAATTGCATTATGTACTGAATCATTGAAAGGAGCTGATGTTTTATTATTATTTTCATTTAATTTTGCTTTCGGTTGAAATATATCGTCTATATCGTTACATATTGATTTTTCATTAAAACGATGCAATTTTGGAAATGAAAATTGTGTAGTCTTACTATCTAGGTTTGTATCGGGTGCCTTATTTAGCTTTGTTTGTACATTCGCACATGCATTGTCATACATAGAATCGACTTCATCATTGGATGAATCTTCTCTTATGAAAATGTCTCGATCTAAATCATTCTTATTTTGAGGTTCAAGATGTTGCGGTGTTACATATATATTTTCGAACACATCTAATATATCAAATTTAGGTTTAGTCACTTTATCTATGAACGAACCTATCAACTCTTCATTTGGTTTAGGTTTGTCGTCACTTATATCAATTAAAGTACCTACTTGGACATTATGAACTTTTTGGGGCTCCAAAATGTCATATATATTAATATGCTTGAACGCGGTGGAAAGATTTTCTATATTGCTCATCTGTAAAGTTAAGAAAATGATACAGTTGCAACTTAAAATATAATAGATAATATACATTATTGAAAACCTTAAAACTATTGTGGTGCAGAAGTGTTAGATTGTACAGGATGGTTATGGCATGGATTCCCCAAGTATTTTTCTTTCCTAAGTGTGGAATAACACTTTAAAAATGTTAAAAACATAGGGATACTTTCCAGGAGGAGATGTTTTGTTTTCATATATTTTACATATAACTTAAAAGTATCTTTTTAATTTTTTAAAATGTTACACATTATATTTTAATTATAAATGTTTTTTTTTTTTATAATGCATGGCATGAAGGCACAAGTGTGTGACTGTAAATGCAAGTTCTAGATTGGATTGCCATTCAGGGAAATTAAATATTTAATATTTTCATTTCCTTGCTCTGGTGACAATGGGTTATCCTCAAAAGTATCATTGTCACTGTTAAATAATTCTAAATCAGTAATAATTGATTAAAAAAACAATAGTCTAGTCGAGTTTCTTGCACTAGTTATTCACAGGTTTAAGGCATAAAATTTTGCAAAGCAAGTAAAGTTCTCAGGTCTAAGGCCTTAAATTTAGTGAAATTATTTGGTGTTAAAAAATAACCATATAACTTTTTATTTTAAATAAAATTATTTCACTTAATAAAATTATTTCAAGAGGCACAAGTACTATTTACTAACAATGTAAATTAGAATGACTTATTAGTATAAATACTTAACATTTCTTATTCTTATGCTTCTTCAGATAATAATTATGATCAAATTTGTGATTTTGTAATTTTATTGATGAGATTAGTTAATAGTTAATAAGAATAGTTTCCATTCATTACATTTTTTTCAATACAAATTTCTAAGTTATTTTCTACTTTAGTTATTTGTGATTTATTATATTAGAACAATAATTGTATTGGTTAAAATAATTATTGTTATTAATTGTTAGTAAAATATTACTTATAAAAGTTAGTATTGAACAAGAGTAGATAGATTACAATTATCTTTGAACTAAATTTTAACATATAAAATTAATAATTTACCTTCCTTCAAATTTAAAACAGCAATTAAGTAGAATTTATCATGAAATATGTAAATTTAATTCATTTAAAAATATATAATTCTATCATTATCACATACGTGGTGCTTAGTTTCAAAATATTTATTTATATATAGACTAATGTCAAAGATTTTTTTAATCGAGATAGCATAAGTTTTCGATTGTACAGACATCAATTGTATTTCACTTTTAATATATTTAAATTTAAATATTTAAGTGAAGTTTTTGTATTTTTGTAATAATAATAAAATAAGTAGGTATATTTTTATTGATAATTTAAAGACATTAGAATTATCTAGCTATAATAATGATATTAAAAAACTTCAATAATTTTAAATACAGCGTGAAGCTGATTTATTTTAATTTTAAATATTTATATAGAACTAGAGGGCGCGTGCGGCTTCGCCCGCTTATTAGGAGTAAATTCTAAAAAAACCACGAAACCCGTGTTCAATAAAATATTTTTAACAGTCTGAATTTAAATTTTTATAAAAATCGGTGGCAATTTAAAAATTTTTCCATATAAACCCCTTATTGAACCCTTAGGGGGTGAATTCTTAAAAACCATGAAACACGTGTTCAATGAAATATTTTTAAGAGTCTGAATTTCAAATTTTATAAAAATCGGTACAGATTAAATTTTTTTTCCATACAAACTTTCAACGCCTATTTCATCTCTTTAGGGTTAAAATTTTTCAAATTCCCTTCTTAGTGGATGTCCAGAATATGAAAATAAACATCTGCCCAAATTTCACGTTTCTACCATCAGCGGTTACGGCTCTGCGTGCGTCTTACCTCAGTCAGTCAGCACAAGTCCTTTTATATATATAGATAACTTATAAGCTTGTTTAATATAATTTATAAAAGTAACATTTGTATGTAGTCCTTAATGTATAAAAAATATTTCTTATTTAATTATGTTTTTTTTATCTTTAAATGTTAACTTTTTTAGTAGAATTCGTGTACCACTTTCCTTACCTATTTCATTAGTATTAATTAACAAGGTAATTACTTATTTCTCGTCTTTTTCCTTTTTTAAATTTTGAAGCAAATGTAACAAATACAAAAGATATACAAGATTGTTTTACTACGTTCTTAATTTCGCGTTTTAATACTTCTTTTTTATTGTAATTTTGCTAACCGATTTAGATTTGCTTATAGTTATAATATAGGTACTTGTAACATAATAAGTAATTATTATATGTTTATAATTTCATGAGTATAGTTTCGTCTTAAGCACAAAATCATGTAATGCTAAAAAAAGACAAATAGAGAATGCCATAATTTATTTTAGAATTTTCTCAGAATATACAAATATTATATCAATATAAGGAAATATATGTAATATTTGAAAATCATGATTATTTAATAGAACTTTATAGGGTCGTTAAATTAAAAGTTAGTTTGTAATTAAGAAACATTGAGATTTTGTATATCTTGTTTTCTACTTCTTCTATTTGGGTTTTGGATATTTATTTCAATTTTTTTAAGTCATTAATTTAATCCAAGTATTTGAAATTATTACAAAACACGCTTGTCATTTGTTACAGCAACTTATATACACATATTTTAATTTATTAATCTCTTAGTATCGATATTATGTCGATTATCGAGATACTGTTGACATAGATTTTTTTATTTCACCATAGCGGCCTATGTAACATTGTCACCATGAGTAGGGAAAATACCGAACTTACAAAGCTAAAAGCTTAAGTACTTAATTTAATAATCTATTGCTTTTATGAATTCCATTGTAGTGTACACACATAAATATTTTTTCCTACTTATCATATACTAAGATCCGCCACAAGCTGTGCGTGGAGGGTGGAGCTGAGCGAATCTATATTGCGCAAAATTTTGCGAAATTTTCTGTTTTGTCTGCACGCGCTGGGTTAGGTTAGTTAAAATTCAATATTTGTGCGTGACTTTCAAACACAAAAAGAATATTTCTAAATTATAAAAAATAAAATATATTTTTAAAGCTTCACACTTCACACTGTATCCTGCGAATTCTATTGAGAGACGGAATTCAACGCCGCGCTTCTCCTCGTTTCCACAACAAGGAAAATAAAATATTCCACTTCCTTGAGTGAGAATCGAACCTCACTCAAGAAAGTGACATATTATTAACTTAGTGTTTATTATACATGCGACTGAATAATAAACATTAAGCTAATAATATGCTTGTGCCCTTGCGCCACAACTTGCCTTAAGACGAAATGTTGTGTAGATATAAATTTACAATTAAGTTAAATTTTTATATTACCTTTTATTTTATCGAAACAATAAAGACAATAATATATAATGCAAAATCAAAACGTCAAACGCGTAAATGTCATCGAACTGACGAGGTCTACAATCTTGTTTCTTATTTCTAGCATTTCCCGTGTTTTTCTCGAATAATATAAAAAATACGTATTGATATTTAAATATTTTACAATATAACGACTTTATTATAAAATGTACATTCAATAAACTTACATTTTAACGTAGCCATTTCAATTTTTGTGTGATATTTAAATTATGTTAATAAATCGTGCTTAAGTAATGTGCTTTAAGTGTTTTTTAATGTAAAAGCTTGTTTAAACTTAAGGATAATATTCAGGTATGATAATTTATCTTATCTACTTTCATATAAACTATAAATCATATCTATATAATGTATAATAACAGTGGACAATCTGGTTACATTTTTTCTTGGAAATTGAATTTCTGTAATGTAAATATTCTGTATAAATAATAAAACACATTCGTTTCTTATATTTTAGTCACTGTAAGTGACTAAAATACTGTATGATACTAATGTCTTTTAACTTATGCTATCTTAGCTATATTATTTAGGAAAAGTGAAATGTGCAATGTTATTGTAAGTTTGATATCTATTGTTAAAGTTGAGTAGGGTTCAGTAGATACAGGACTGCAAAACGCGACGGTTGTGGGTTCGATTTCCACTCTAGAAAACAAACAATTTTTACTCTCCTTGCTCTAGTATTGTGACAAAGTGCTGTGTTGTGTTTCATTAATTGATACCTAATGTATTAAAAATTGTACAGGAAGTGGGAAAAGGAATATTTTTACACTGCTCTGTCCCCATTGCTCATCCTGCTATATATGGGATACAGCTTAAAATTAAAACCTGTATTGTTAAGAAATATTTAATATTATTGTAACAACCTGCAACCTGTTATTATCATAATAATTAATAATTTCAGCAATGGAGTCCTCTTGTACTAGATTTACGGCAGCTGAGGGTGGGGCCCGGTTAGCAGCTCACTCTGGTTCTAAAAATATTTTAGTGACTGAACACACTGCCTTTATATCCACAAGTGTTTTGATTGAACATGCTTATAATATACGAGGGTATGTATACTGGTAATGTAATTCTTTGTCTCAATGATTGGAATACCTATAGACCTTTCCTATAGACCAGTGGTTCCCAACCAGTGGTCCTAGCCTAAATATGGTCCGCGAACGATTTTAATGTTATGACTGGGGATGGTGAGGCGAAGTTTCTGTTTGGATATCACAGTTAATTTTTATTTACCTACATGCATAGTGGTCCCTGCTACCAAGAATGATACAAAAGTGGTCCTTGATCAAGAAAAGGTTGGGAACCCCTGCTATAGACCTTTAGAAGGCCTAAAACATGTCATAATAGTAGAGCATAAAGTTTGGTGTAAGACAAACATCATTAAAAATTATAATTTTAAAGTAAATAATTACTTTGAATCAAGAAATTGAATAAGAATAGACCAGAATTAAATTGTGTATAATATACAAGTAAAAAAAAAAAAAAAAAATATATATATATATATATATATACAAGCAAGATGGAAGATAACAGCGATATCTTAGCCTGTCTAGCACTATTAATGTCAAGAAAATACTGCATAGGCTGCACTAGTAAAATCACTTTAAATTTAATGTTGGTTTCGATAGCAACTCAGATGCTGGGCATATGTTAGCACTGTAGTTATGGTTATAGTATAGGCTGTAAACGAGATAGGTTGTGGGTTCAATTCCCACTCAAGGAAATTAAATATTTAATATTTTCATTTCCTTGCACAGGGAAAGAGGCAAAATGGAGCATTGATTTCTGCCACTCAACATGCAATGCTTCCAAATTTAGTGGATAATGGGAAACAGAAGTATCTTAATGGGAGCAGAGTGTCTAGACACTACTTTCTCAGGTTCCTTTTGCCTACCCACCCTGCTATGATACGGCATGATGCAGAATAAAATTATGAAACATTAAAAAAAATTATGTTGCCTTGTCTTTTATTATTATTTCTTAACCTTTTTATACTTTTCTAAATAATTTCTTTTCCTGTAAATATGAATAACACAACAAATATTTTGTAAATAATTTCAGCCACCTCTCATCAGGAAGTCAAAGATCAATATTTATAACTCGCTCATCGAGAATTGACTGTGTGGCCCACGAACTGACAATTTTAACTGACTTAGCTATTTTAAAGGCTAAGTTATATAATGATGTGAGCGATTGGAAGGAGGAATTGGAGTATAAAGAGGTTTGTGCATTTTGTTCAGTTCCACATTGTATTCTGCATATAGCAGAGTAGGCAGAGGGAACCTAGTGTTGAAACACTTCATCATTCACTTACTGCCTTGAGGCTTCTATTACTCCAGTGGGAAAATATATTTTTTTTTCATGCTGCATCCTGCACACAGCAGGGAAGGCAGAGGAAACATTCCATCACATTTGGCCATTTCCTTTCCCCACTTTTCGCCGAATTCCCTCACTTTGCCTTGTTGCCAAAGCGAGAAAATGAAAATATTAAATATTTTATCCCCCAGAGTGATAATCAAACCCACAGTGGTCACATTTACAGTCAAACGCTTATGTCCGTCTGTCAAGACGGCTTCTGTTTCATTTGTTTATATATAATCAAATAAAGTTAAATACATAAATTTAAATACTTAAATACTTTTAATTATATATAATAATTTTCTTTGAATTATAGATAATTCAACTATTAATAAAATTTGTACCTATATTTTCCAGGTCCTAGTCTGTACATCAGAAGTGTTCAAGATGATTTTACAAAAGGATATATTAAAAATACCAAATCTGAACATATTAATTATAGACAGTTGTCATTTAATATTCAAAGATAAGAATTTACAATATGTAAGTAAAAATAAAAAATAGTGACAAATATTTCCATTTTTATAATATTTTTTTTGGTTCTTCTTATAAAATTCTAATTCAGTCATTGTTATTAAATAGCAAATATAATAAAACATAACAATATAGAAAAATCTAATAGAAGACACATAATAATACAGTATGGTCAATGAATCATGGCCACCCTGAAATTTGTCTTTCTGAACTGAATCAAAAGAAAGAATCTTAAAATCGAATCTACGCCACATGCAGAGCGGCCACGACTCCGAGGCTGTCCTGTACCTTAAAAAAAACCTACAGCTATAATCATAATTATGCAAGTAATAAAAAAACAGTTAAATGTTGAATATATTATTTGTCAAAAATAACATTTATAGAAAGAATGTATTGAAATAAGGCACTCCTTTCCCTACCCAACGTAAAATTGTCGAAATGGTACGCGCGCAATGCCGTGCTCTATTTAATGTTACCAGAGCGAGGCAATAAAATAATTTATCCCACTGAGTATAAATCCAACCCACAACTGTCGCATTTACTAGTGCAAAATTATGTTTCAGATAATGAATCTTTATAAAAAATATGAAGAAAATGAGAGGCCTAAAATTTTGGCATTAACCTATCCACTATTCACTGCGCCCAAAGACGAACAAACAGACAAACAAAAAGAGGCTAATAATAAAAATATAACTGGAGAAATAAAAGACTGTAATGATAAAAATGAAGACAATGAAACTAGTGAAGTTAATGAAAATGGAAACAATGAAATTAATGAAACTGGAAATAGTATTGATAATGAAATAGGAAAAGTGTTGAAGAGTGATTTTGGTGTTTACAGCAATATGGATGATTTTGAAATGTACGAGAAGTTGGAGTGGAAAATTGAAGAATTGGAAAAGGCGTTGTGCTGCGAAATGGATTTGGCTGAAGACATTGATGGTGGCAAACGGTAAGAGATGGTCTTATATTTAAGTACGATGGCCTTATTTAATTTTTGTAGTGATTGCCAGTTTAAGTGATCCTGATGATGTAGAATCATGAAACATTGATGAAGAATCATCAAACATTGGCAAGAAGTAATAAATTAAAGTACAAGTAAAGGAAAATATCCCAAAATTGGTGATATGTTAAACTGTTACTTATTTATTTTTGTAGTTTACTTTATACAGATTTAAGATTGTCAACAATTATACTGTTGACTTACAAATAATCAATTTGACTTAGACTTTTTGGCACACTTGGAAATTTCTAGCTTTACACAATGCTTCCAGGATCTACTCTCACTAATTCTCATGAAATGCAAATCAGACGACAACAACAGCACGAATGTTTCTTAGACAAAATAAAAGGGCAAGTGTGTCGCTAAGTTTTTCAATTTCTTTGTTTTCAGGCTATCTCCATCAACAATAAAACCAAAAGAAGTGATTATAGAATATAAACCTCGCACTTCTATACTAAACCTGTCAGAACATTACATTGAACTGGAAAAGTATATGAAAGATACCATTAATGATGCTTTGGATTTTATTAATGAGCATAGGTAAATGTTTTTGTTTTTTATTTATTTCCACACACCGCCGAATTCTCGATGCATTGCGTGTTGAGTGGCGGAACTCAACGCTGCGCTTTAGCCTCGTTACCAGAGGAAATAAAAATATTAAATATTTTGTTACCTCGATTGGGGATCGAACTACTATGTGTTTTCAGGCTTCAATAATTAACATAATTAATTGATATTTTGTATTATTATTGAAATATAAATTTCAGCTTCACGCTGTATCCCGCACACAGCAGGGTAGGCAGAGGGAACCTAGTGTTAAGACACTCCCGTTCCCCACTTTCTGCCGAATTCTGGAGGCATTGCGTGTTGAGTGGCAGAACTCAACGCCGCGCTTAACCTCGTCACCAGAACGAAGAAATGGAAATATAAATTTAAGTAAATATTTTATGTCCTCGAGTGGGGATCGAACCCACAACCAGTCGGTTTTACAGTCACACTTCGTGCCGCTGCGCCACGACCTGCCTCTATATAAATTTATTATATATTTATAATTATTGAATTTGAATTTATAAAAAAAAAATGAAGTTGAACACATTTAACAAAATTTCAACAGATACGATCCAACGGAAATTTACGGAGAAGAATTGTATGAAGAATTCAAGAATATTCCTGACCCTTGTATAGATCCAACACAGATATTTAAGGAATTCTTATATGTTTTAGAACAATTGGGTGAGTGGTGCTTGGTGGTGGTTCTAATATAAATAAATGCTTTGCTAATATAATTTTAATGGTTTGCTAATATATATTTGAAAATAATTTCATTTTTTTTTTAATGTCATCATAAAATTCAAAGATGATTTTAGAAAAATTATTCAACTTTAGGACGGCCACTACTGCGAGACCCTACTGTAGCTGTTTGTTACACCCATTGATTATTCATATCACTAGGCATTCCTTGTTTACAACATTAAGTAAAAGATGAAAAAGCGTACTATAATTTTTATATTTCTTAACGATTTTTTATATTTCTTAACAATGGTTGCGACTCAGAGAAATATTTACATTGAAAAATTTAGCAATTATTGGCCACAACCCCCCC